>CAMRHE010001525.1:0-81939 GCA_947044405.1 Leptodactylus fallax | reverse complement strand
GAGTATAATAATTTTTCATGGGTGGTCCACAATGGGGCATAATAGTGTGTGCAGGGGCCACTATGGGGCATAATACTGTGTGCAGGGCCACTATGGGGCATAATTGTGTGTGCAGGGGCCACTATGGGGCATAATACTGTGTGCAGGGGCCACTATGGGGCATAATACTGTCTGCAGGGGATACGGTGGGGCATAATACTGTGTGCAGGGTACCCTATGGGGCATAATACTGTGTGCAGTGGACACTATGGGGCATAATACTGTCTGCAGGGGACACTATGGGGCATAATACTGTGTGCTGGGGCCACTGTGGGGCATAATACTGTCTACAGGGGCCACTATGGGGCATAATAGTGTGTGATCAGGGGACACGGTGGGACATTATACTGTTTGGAGGGGCCGCTATGGGGTTATGGGGAATGCGGTTTGTGTGGGGGGTGGGGGGTTGTATGTGAAATGTTCGCCTTGGGGCCCAGCCATTCCTAGTTACACCACTGATATAATAGTCCGCAGCCTCTGGGTGTGTATTATAGTGTCACAGTTATCTGTGTATTATGCAGTATATGACAGATCCTCCGGCCGCCATTCCTCCTCCAGACTCAGGTTATTTTCCATCCTGTGATTTCTCATTGAACCATTTTCTACCCGGTGATAACCGGGGTCACTTTGGATGAGCTCCGAGTACATGGGAGCCGCGCTATGAAAGGGGTCTCAGTGGCATTGTACCAGAGACAGACTGGCATTGTGGTGCTGACGGCCTCAAAGCCAGCTAATCACTGGAGAATTACACTGACCCCCGAGCTCGCCCCTCTGCCAACATACTAATTGTATTTGGCAAGATCCGGGGCTTCATGTAACTGGAGCAGCCATGAAAGCCAGGGGAGTCCGAGCTCTGCCAGAAACTGCCCTACAAGGGGCTTTTTGAAGTTTTGTGATGCAAATATCCCCCTCCCCCAATTATCTGTGAAATGAAATAAAAGCTTCAGGTCCCAAATAGTGAAAAACTAGAGCGGTCCCTGGCATAGAAAAGTGGAAAGTGGCTGCAGGATATTGTAATGAATGGAGAATTCAGAGGCTGGAAACTACAAGTCCCAGCATAGATTGGGTGGTGAATGTTAATGAGCAGAAGATACCGTCATTATTAAGACGGACAGGGATAAAACACAGACATGAAGAAACTGAAATATAACAATAATACTGCCCTATAATACTATGTACAAGAATATAACTACTATAATACTGCTCCTATGTATAAGAATATAACTACTATAATACTGCTCCTATGTATAAGAATATAACTACTATAATACTGCTCCTATGTACAAGAATATAACTACTATAATACTGCTCCTATGTACAAGAATATAACTACTATAATACTACTCCTATGTACAAGAATATAACTACTATAATACTGCTCCTATGTACAAGAATATAACTACTATAATACTACCTCCTATGTACAAGAATATAACTACTATAATACTGCTCCTATGTACAAGAATATAACTACTATAATACTGCTCCTATGTACAAGAATATAACTACTATAATACTACTCCTATGTACAAGAATATAACTACTATAATACTACTCCTATGTACAAGAATATAACTACTATAATACTGCTCCTATGTACAAGAATATAACTACTATAATACTGCTCCTATGTACAAGAATATAACTACTATAATACTACTCCTATGTACAAGAATATAACTACTATAATACTGCTCCTATGTACAAGAATATAACTACTATAATACTGCTCCTATGTACAGGAATATAACTACTATAATACTACTCCTATGTACAAGAATATAACTACTATAATACTGCTCCTATGTACAGGAATATAACTACTATAATACTGCTCCTATGTACAAGAATATAACTACTATAATACTGCTCCTATGTACAAGAATATAACTACTATAATACTGCCTCCTATGTACAAGAATATAACTACTATAATACTGCTCCTATGTACAAGAATATAACTACTATAATACTGCCCCTATGTACAAGAATATAACTACTATAATACTGCTCCTATGTACAAGAATATAACTACTATAATACTACCTCCTATGTACAAGAATATAACTACTATAATACTGCTCCTATGTACAAGAATATAACTACTATAATACTGGCCCTATGTACAAGAATATAACTACTATAATACTGCCCCTATGTACAAGAATATAACTACTATAATACTGCTCCTATGTACAAGAATATAACTACTATAATACTGCTCCTATGTACAATATAACTACTATAATACTGCTCCTATGTACAAGAATATAACTACTATAATACTGCTCCTATGTACAAGAATATAACTACTATAATACTACCTCCTATGTACAAGAATATAACTACTATAATACTACCTCCTATGTACAAGAATATAACTACTATAATACTACCTCCTATGTACAAGAATATAACTACTATAATACTACCTCCTATGTACAAGAATATAACTACTATAATACTACCTCCTATGTACAAGAATATAACTACTATAATACTACTCCTATGTACAAGAATATAACTACTATAATACTGCTCCTATGTACAAGAATATAACTACTATAATACTGCTCCTATGTACAAGAATATAACTACTATAATACTACCTCCTATGTACAAGAATATAACTACTATAATACTGCTCCTATGTACAAGAATATAACTACTATAATACTACTCCTATGTACAAGAATATAACTACTATAATACTGCTCCTATGTACAAGAATATAACTACTATAATACTACTCCTATGTACAAGAATATAACTACTATAATACTGCTCCTATGTACAAGAATATAACTACTATAATACTGCTCCTATGTACAAGAATATAACTACTATAATACTGCTCCTATGTACAAGAATATAACTACTATAATACTACTCCTATGTACAAGAATATAACTACTATAATACTGCCCCTATGTACAAGAATATAACTACTATAATACTGCTCCTATGTACAAGAATATAACTACTATAATACTGCTCCTATGTACAAGAATATAACTACTATAATACTACCCCTATGTACAAGAATATAACTACTATAATACTGCCCCCTATGTACAAGAATATAACTACTATAATACTGCCCCTATGTACAAGAATATAACTACTATAATACTACTCCTATGTACAAGAATATAACTACTATAATACTGCTCCTATGTACAAGAATATAACTACTATAATACTGCCCCCTATGTACAAGAATATAACTACTATAATACTACCTCCTATGTACAAGAATATAACTACTATAATACTGCTCCTATGTACAAGAATATAACTACTATAATACTGCTCCTATGTACAAGAATATAACTACTATAATACTACTCCTATGTACAAGAATATAACTACTATAATACTGCTCCTATGTACAAGAATATAACTACTATAATACTGCCCCCTATGTACAAGAATATAACTACTATAATACTACCTCCTATGTACAAGAATATAACTACTATAATACTGCTCCTATGTACAAGAATATAACTACTATAATACTGCTCCTATGTACAAGAATATAACTACTATAATACTACTCCTATGTACAAGAATATAACTACTATAATACTGCCCCCTATGTACAAGAATATAACTACTATAATACTACCTCCTATGTACAAGAATATAACTACTATAATACTGCTCCTATGTACAAGAATATAACTACTATAATACTGCCCCTATGTACAAGAATATAACTACTATAATACTACCTCCTATGTACAAGAATATAACTACTATAATACTACTCCTATGTACAAGAATATAACTACTATAATACTGCTCCTATGTACAAGAATATAACTACTATAATACTACCTCCTATGTACAAGAATATAACTACTATAATACTACTCCTATGTACAAGAATATAACTACTATAATACTGCTCCTATGTACAAGAATATAACTACTATAATACTACCCCCTATGTACAAGAATATAACTACTATAATACTACCCCCTATGTACAAGAATATAACTACTATAATACTGCTCCTATGTACAAGAATATAACTACTATAATACTGCTCCTATGTACAAGAATATAACTACTATAATACTACTCCTATGTACAAGAATATAACTACTATAATACTGCTCCTATGTACAAGAATATAACTACTATAATACTACCTCCTATGTACAAGAATATAACTACTATAATACTACTCCTATGTACAAGAATATAACTACTATAATACTGCTCCTATGTACAAGAATATAACTACTATAATACTACCCCCTATGTACAAGAATATAACTACTATAATACTACCCCCTATGTACAAGAATATAACTACTATAATACTGCTCCTATGTACAAGAATATAACTACTATAATACTACCCCCTATGTACAAGAATATAACTACTATAATACTGCTCCTATGTACAAGAATATAACTACTATAATACTGCTCCTATGTACAAGAATATAACTACTATAATACTGCCCCTATGTACAAGAATATAACTACTATAATACTGCTCCCTATGTTCCTTTCTCTCTCACGTTTCCTTGTATTATTGACATGCCGGTCGTCTCTTTGATTTGTTATGTGGCTGAGGATTATGGGATATGTGGAGATCTCTCTAATCATTGACAGGAGATATCACTGAGGGTCAGATGAGGACATTAGAAGGGCACAGTATTGGTTTTTGTAGTGATGAGACAGGACTCCCCGCGTCTTCTCCTTCCCACGTCTCCTCCCTGGGTACATCAGTTTGTTTTCTCTCCTTCACCTTGAGGGTCTTCTCCTTCTCTTACTGCGTCTCCTCCTCGGCTTCCTGTCTGAACGTGCACATAAATATTCATGATGCCAAACACAACGGTTTCAGTCGTGAACGTTACTGCAAAGGAAGCAAATTCTTTTTATAGAAACAGTTTGTCTTGGCAGAGCCGCAATCTGGGCGAGCAGGACTCGGTCTCCGGCACGTGTGCTGCAGCTCAGTTTTCAGGAATCTTTGTAGCTTTTAGTACAAGCCGGGGCCAATTATTTACCCTAATACTAATATCCTGCAGGTGTAGGGGCCGGGGAGGCTGCAAAACTGCCCCACAGCTGCGGCATCGGTGACCGCTTTAGCAGGAGATGCCAGGGGTGACACCGAACCTGTGACCTGTACCGGGAATGACGCACCGGACCTGTGACCTGTACTGGGGTGACGCACCTGATCTGTGATCTGTATCGGGGGGACGCACCGGACCTGTGATCTGTACCGGGGGGACGCACCAGACCTGTGATCTGTACCGGGGGGACGCACCGGACCTGTGACCTGTACTGGGGATGACGCACCGGACCTGTGACCTGTATCGGGGGGATGCACCGGACCTGTGATCTGTACCCGGGGGGATGCACCAGACCTGTGATCTGTACCGGGGGGGATGCACCGGACCTGTGATCTGTACCGGGGGGACGCACCGGACCTGTGACCTGTACTGGGGTGACGCATCGGACCTGTGATCTGTACCGGGGGCACGCACCTGATCTGTGATCTGTACTGGGGTGACGCACCGGACCTGTGACCTGTACTGGGGATGACGCACCGGACCTGTGATCTGTATTGGGGGGACGCACCGGACCTGTGATCTGTACCGGAGGGACGCACTGGACCTGTGATCTGTACCGGGGGGATGCACCGGACCTGTGATCTGTATCGGGGGGACGCACCGGACCTGTGATCTGTACGGAGGGACGCACCGGACCTGTGATCTGTAGCGGGGGCACGCACCTGATCTGTGATCTGTACCGGGGGTATGCACCGGACCTGTGATCTGTACCGGGGGACGCACCGGACCTGTGACCAGTACTGGAGTGACGCACCGGACCTGTGATCTTTACTGGGGGTGACACTGGACCTGTGACCAGTGCCGGGGGAGACGCACCGGACCTGTGACCAGTACTGGGGGGGACGCACCGGACCTGTGACCAGTACTGGGGGACGCACTGGACCTGTGACCAGTACTGGGGGACGCACTGGACCTGTGACCAGTACTGGGTGATGCACCGGACCTGTGACCAGTACCGGGGGTGACGCACCGGACCTGTGACCAGTACCGGGGGTGACGCACCGGACCTGTGACCAGTACCGGGGGTGATGCACCGGACCTGTGACCAGTACCGGGGGGTGACGCACCGGACCTGTGACCTGTACCGGGTGGTGACGCACCGGACCTGTGACCAGTACCGGGGGGTGACGCACCGGACCTGTGACCAGTACCGGGGTGACAAACCGGACCAGTGACTTGTACCGGGGGTCATGAGCTGTGAGTATATACCAGTATATAGCCCGTTGTAGAGGAGGGCGCCTCTCATGGATGTTTCTTCTCATTAAACTTGGACTCCACTTTTTCATACTTAATGGCCGCCATGTGTCATCCAGCCATGATATGCATGAGTGCACCCAGAGTGCACCATCCAGGCCGCCCAGAGTCTTTACCTCCTTCCCTATGTGAGGGAGATCATTCAGGAGGCAAAAGGTTATTCTGAAGAGCAGGAATCACCCCGGGAATAGAGGAGGGGAGATGCTAAAGCCCGGGAATAGAGGAGGGGGAGACGCTGGAGCCCGGAAATAGAGGAGGGAAGATGCTGGAGCCCGGGAATAGAGGAGGGGGAGACGCTGGAGCCCGGGAATAAAGAAGGGGAGACGCTGGAGCCCGGGAATAGGTGAGGGGGAGACGCTGGAGCCCGGAAACAGAGAAGGGGGAGACGCTGGAGCCTGGGAACAGAGAAGGGGGAGACGCTGGAGCCTGGGAATAAAGAAGGGGAGACGCTGGAGCCTGAGAATAGAGAAGGGGAGATGCTGGAGCCTGGAAATAGAGGAGGGGGGAGACGCTGGAGCCCGGGAATAGAGAAGGGGGAGACACTGAAGCCCAGGAAAAGAGAAGGGGAGACGCTGGAGCCCGGGAAATAGAGGTGGGGGAGACGCTGGAGCCCAGGAATAGAGAAGGGGAGACGCTGGAGCCAGGAAATAGAGAAGGGGAGACGCTGGAGCCAGGAAATAGAGAAGGGGAGACGCTGGAGCCAGGAAATAGGTGAGGGGGAGACGCTGGAGCCCGGGAATAGAGAAGGGGAGACGCTGGAGCCCAGGAATAGAGAAGAGGAGACGCTGGAGCCCAGAAATAGGTGAGGGGGAGACGCTGGAGCCCGGAAATAGAGAAGGGGGAGACGCTGGAGCCTGGGAACAGAGAAGGGGGAGATGCTGGAGCCCGGGAATAAAGAAGGGGAGACGCTGGAGCCCGGGAATAGGTGAGGGGGAGACGCTGGAGCCAGGAAATAGGTGAGGGGGAGACGCTGGAGCCCGGGAATAGAGAAGGGGAGACGCTGGAGCCTGGAAATAGGTGAGGGGGAGACACTGGAGCCCAGGAATAGAGAAGGGGAGACACTGGAACCCGAGAAAAGAGGAGGGGGGAGACGCTGGAGCCTGGAAATAGAGGAGGGGGGAGACGCTGGAGCCTGGAAATAGAGGAGGGGGAGACGTTGGAGCCTGGAAATGGAGGGGGAGACGCTGGAGCCTGGAAATAGAGGAGGGGGGATGCTGGAGCCTGGAAATAGAGGAGGGGGAGACGCTGGAGCCTGGAAATAGAGGAGGGGGAGACGCTGGAGCCCGGGAAGAGAGGAGGGGGAGAATCACTGGGATTTCTGACCTTTTTACCAGCAGAACAGATCAATGCTGAGAATTCCCGGACATCCGGACATTATCAGATATCGATTTCCTGCAGAGTATTCATGGGAAACGCTGTACAGAGCACGGTATATAGCTGTATGATATACGGTATACTCACAGAGGTGGCGGAGCTGTACTATACACACAGTATATGGTATACTCACAGAAGTGGCGGAGCTGTACTATACACACAGTATATGGTATACTCACAGAAGTGGCGGAGCTGTACTATACACACAGTATATGGTATACTCACAGAAGTGGCGGAGCTGTACTATACACACAGTATATGGTATACTCACAGAAGTGGCGGAGCTGTACTATACACACACAGTATACGGTATACTCACAGAAGTGGCGGAGCTGTACTATACACACACGGTATACTCACAGAAGTGGCGGAGCTGTACTATACACACAGTATACGGTATACTCACAGAGGTGGAGGAGCTGTATTATACACACACAGTATACGGTATACTCACAGAAGTGGCGGAGCTGTACTATACACACACAGTATACGATATACTCACAGAAGTGGCGGAGCTGTACTATACACACAGTATACGGTATACTCACAGAAGTGGCGGAGCTGTACTATACACACACGGTATACTCACAGAAGTGGCGGAGCTGTACTATACACACAGTATACGGTATACTCACAGAGGTGGAGGAGCTGTATTATACACACACAGTATACGGTATACTCACAGAAGTGGCGGAGCTGTACTATACACACACAGTATACGGTATACTCACAGAAGTGGCGGAGCTGTACTATACACACACAGTATACGGTATACTCACAGAAGTGGCGGAGCTGTACTATACACACACAGTATACGGTATACTCACAGAAGTGGCGGAGCTGTACTATACACACACAGTATACGGTATACTCACAGAAGTGGCGGAGCTGTACTATACACACACAGTATACGGTATACTCACAGAAGTGGCGGAGCTGTACTATACACACAGTATACGGTATACTCACAGAGGTGGAGGAGCTGTACTATACACACACAGTATACGGTATACTCACAGAAGTGGCGGAGCTGTACTATACACACACAGTATACGGTATACTCACAGAAGTGGCGGAGCTGTACTATACACACACAGTATACGGTATACTCACAGAAGTGGCGGAGCTGTACTATACACACACAGTATACGGTATACTCACAGAAGTGGCGGAGCTGTACTATACACACACAGTATACGGTATACTCACAGAAGTGGCGGAGCTGTACTATACACACACAGTATACGGTATACTCACAGAAGTGGCGCAGCTGTACTATACACACACAGTATACGGTATACTCACAGAAGTGGCGGAGCTGTACTATACACACAGTATACGGTATACTCACAGAGGTGGCGGACTCATGTGCTATCTGCTACAGACGCTTTACTTATTACATTGCGTATGAAGATATATATATACTACAAGTGCTGTATATGAGAGCGGTGTCTGACACACTGTATCTATTCTGTGCTCTATGTGTATTCTTAGTCTCATCATTGATATAGCAGCCACATCTGCTGCAGCGCTGTACACAGATATCATCCTTCACATGGCTTCTATTACCCTCTCAGTATATACAGGTGTATACTCGGTGTATACTGCGGGTGCACTCACGTCTCTGCTATTTTGCAGGTGTAACACGCAGGACTACATCTGGCACAAGGGGCTGCGCTGTGAGTCCATCATCACCGACTTCCAGGTCATGTGTGTGGCTGTCGGCACCGCCGCCCTGGTCGTCCTCCTCCTCTTCATGATGACCGTCTTCTTTGCCAAAAAACTCTATTTACTCAAAACTGAGAACTACAAACTACGCAAAAGAAAGTAAGTGACCCCCCAACTAGAGGACCCTCAATGTATCTAATCCTATCATGTGTGATACTGTCTGCTGAGCCACTGTATCTAATCCTATCATGTGTGATACTGTCTGCTGAGCTGCCGTATCTAATCCTATCCTGCATGATACTGTCTGCTGAGGTGTGTATCTAATCCTATCATGTGTGATACTGTCTGCTGAGCTGCCGTATCTAATCGTATCATGTGTGATACTGTCTGCTGAGCTGTGTATCTAATCCTAATATGTGTGATACTGTCTGCTGAGCTGCCGTATCTAATCCTATCATGTGTGATACTGTGCTGAGCTGTGTATCTAATCATATCCTGTGTGATACTGTCTGCGGACCTGTGTATCTAATATCACGTGTGGTGTGATACTGTGCTGAGCTGTGTATCTAAGCCCATCATGTGTGATACAGTCTGTTGATGTGTGTATGTAATCCTATCCTGTGTGATATCGTCTGCTGAGCTGTGTATCTAATCCTATCCTGTGTGATACTGTCTGCTGAGCTGTGTATCTAATCCTATCCTGTGTGATACAGTCTCCCATCATACAGTTACATATGTTGGCGCAGTTGGAGTACACTTTATTTCCCCTCCTCCCTGTATAGTCAGAGACTCTGCAGTTTGTGGCCAGTAGTTGTTGTAGAGGCTTTTCATGGCGGCTCCGGACAAAGCCCCATCTGTCAGTCCCAGGATAAGAAGCCCCCGCTGGGCAGCAGCTGTCCCCAGGCTTTATAGATGTGTGTGGGGGGGGGGTCCGCCTGTATTGTGGGTGTTCTGCCAGGCGGAGGTAACTATTGGGGGGGGGGCATAGAGTTTGGATGAACTTGTATAAGGGGCCCCTGGAGGTCGGAGCGGCAGCTGAAGCCCTCCACCCTGTAATGGAATGCTATACCCCGCTGCTAGCTTAAAGGGCCACTGCACACATTGTTGTCACCCCCACTGTATCATCAGGAGATGTTAGAATGACGTCACCCTGGTGTGACATGGAGCCAGTAGGGGGCGCTGTCTTAGCTTCAGACAGATTCAGGCAAACACCCAGGACATGGACACAAGGGGTGGTGCCTAATACTAACACAGGAAGGGGCGTGGACACAGGATGTTCCTTAATACAGTCAAAGGTGGGGATGTGGACACAGGGGGCGGTACCTAATACTAACAGTCACAGGAGGTGGAGCCTAATAATAATAGTCACAGGAGGGGGGGTGTACACAGGAGGTGGAGCCTAATAATAATAGTCACAGGTGGGGGTGAGTACACAGGGGGCGGTAGCTAATACTATCAGTCACAGGAGGGGGTGTGTACACAGGAGGTGGAGCCTAATACTATCAGTCACAGGATGGGGTGTGTACACAGGAGGTGGAGCCTAATAATAATAGTCACAGGATGGGGTGTGTACACAGGAGGTGGAGCCTAATAATAATAGTCACAGGATGGGGTGTGTACACAGGAGGTGGAGCCTAATAATAATAGTCACAGGTGGGTGTGTGGACACAGGAGGTGGAGCCTAATAATAATAGCCACAGGTGGGGGTGTGGACACAGGAGGTGGAGCCTAATAATAATAGTCACAGGTGGGTGTGTGGACACAGGAGGTGGAGCCTAATAATAATAGTCACAGGTGGGGGTGTGGACACAGGAGGTGGAGCCTAATAATAATAGTCACAGGTGGGGGTGTGGACACAGGAGGTGGAGCCTAATAATAATAGTCACAGGTGGGGGTGTGGACACAGGAGGTGAAGCCTAATAATAATAATCACAGGAGGGGGCGTGGACACAGGAGGTGGAGCCTAATACTATCAGTCACAGGAGGGGGTGTGTACACAGGAGGTGGAGCCTAATACTATCAGTCACAGGAGGGGGGGTGTACACAGGAGGTGGAGCCTAATACTATCAGTCACAGGAGGGGGCGTGTACACAGGAGATGGAGCCTAATACTATCAGTCACAGGAAGGGGGTGTGTACACAGGAGGTGGAGCCTAATATCAGTCACAGGAGGGGGTGAGTACACAGGAGATGGAGCCTAATACTATCAGTCACAGTAGAGGGCGTGGACACAGGAGGTGAAGCCTAATACTATCAGTCACAGGAAGGGGGTGTGTACACAGGAGGTGGAGCCTAATACTATCAGTCACAGGAGGGGGCGTGTACACAGGAGATGGAGCCTAATACTATCAGCCACAGGAAGGGGGTGTGTACACAGGAGGTGGAGCCTAATAATATCAGTCACAGTAGGGGGCGTGGACACAGGAGGTGAAGCCTAATACTATCAGTCACAGGAGGGGGCGTGTACACAGGAGGTGGAGCCTAATACTATCAGTCACAGGAGGGGGCGTGTACACAGGAGATGGAGCCTAATACTATCAGTCACAGGAAGGGGGTGTGTACACAGGAGGTGGAGCCTAATATCAGTCACAGGAGGGGGTGTGTACATAGGAGGTGGAGCCTAATATCAGTCACAGGATGGGGGTGTGTACACAGGAGATGGAGCCTTACACTATCAGTCACAGGAGGGGGTGTGTACACAGGAGATGGAGCCTAATACTATCAGTCACAGGATGGGGTGAGTACACAGGAGATGGAGCCTAATACTATCAGTCACAGTAGAGGGCGTGGACACAGGAGGTGAAGCCTAATACTATCAGTCACAGGAAGGGGGTGTGTACACAGGAGGTGGAGCCTAATACTATCAGTCACAGGAAGGGGGTGTGTACACAGGAGGTGGAGCCTAATACTATCAGTCACAGGAGGGGGTGTGTACATAGGCGGTGGAGCCTAATACTATCAGTCACAGGAGGGGGCGTGTACACAGGAGATGGAGCCTAATACTATCAGTCACAGGAAGGGGGTGTGTACACAGGAGGTGGAGCCTAATATCAGTCACAGGAGGGGGTGAGTACACAGGAGATGGAGCCTAATACTATCAGTCACAGTAGAGGGCGTGGACACAGGAGGTGAAGCCTAATACTATCAGTCACAGGAGGGGGCGTGTACACAGGAGGTGGAGCATAATACTATCAGTCACAGGAGGGGGCGTGTACACAGGAGGTGGAGCCTAATACTATCAGTCACAGGAAGGGGCATGGACACAGGAGGTGGAGCCTAATAATATCAGTCACAGGAGGGGGCGTGTACACAGGAGGTGGAGCCTAATACTATCAGTCACAGGAGGGGGCGTGTACACAGGAGATGGAGCCTAATACTATCAGTCACAGGAAGGGGGTGTGTACACAGGAGGTGGAGCCTAATAATATCAGTCACAGTAGGGGGCGTGGACACAGGAGGTGAAGCCTAATACTATCAGTCACAGGATGGGGTGAGTACACAGGAGATGGAGCCTAATACTATCAGTCACAGGATGGGGCGTGTACACAGGAGGTGGAGCCTAATACTATCAGTCACAGGAGGGGGCGTGTACACAGGAGGTGAAGCCTAATACTATCAGTCACAGGATGGGGCGTGTACACAGGAGGTGGAGCCTTACACTATCAGTCACAGGATGGGGTGAGTACACAGGAGATGGAGCCTAATACTATCAGTCACAGGATGGGGTGAGTACACAGGAGATGGAGCCTTACACTATCAGTCACAGGAGGGGGTGAGTACACAGGAGATGGAGCCTTACACTATCAGTCACAGGGGGTGGGGCACCATAGGTGAGGCAGCGCCACCTACTGGATCCACAACAGACTAGAGAGAACCTACTTTTCAGCACTTGAGCCTGTTCCCCTCTCAGGACCCCCAGTAGTATCCTCAGGCCCCCTGGTGGGTCAGGAGAGATGTGACTGGCTGATACCAGAGAGCACATGTTTGTGGAATGATATAGTGCATGGCTGAGACCCTTCTGGAGGTCATGGCGGTATTACGTGGCTACACCAGAGGTGACATGTCTTCTCTCGCAGCAGGTACCGGACTCCCTCCGAGCTACACAACGATAATTTCTCGCTGTCCACCATTGCGGAAGGCTCACACCCAAATGTAAGGAAACTATGCGACACCCCATCTAAACTGTCCCCCCATGTCCGTGCCATGGCTTACTATGATAACGTTATCTGTCAGGTAACTCGTCTGTTTCATGTCTACCCTTCTGCATGCTGCAAGCCTTCCCCACTGAGCCGGGTGGGTTCAGAGAGCAGGGTCAGGTGCACGTCACCCCAAAATGTATGCTGGGACCCCAAATCTCCTACCGCATGACCCCTGCTCTGTAACCAACTAATACACTGATAGACTAGGGAGGAAGACGGAGCACAAGACGCCCCTGCCTGCAATGGGGTCCGAATGCTGCATGACAACTACTATACTAAAAGAAGTATCACCCTCATCATCCTCATCATCCCCGCTCCATCCAGTGTATTGTCTTCTTTACCCCAGCTCTGGTATTATCTCCTTGTCTCTATCTTCTCTATCTCCTTGTCTTCTTCTCTTGTATCTCCTTGTCTTCTTCTCTTGCACCTCCTTGTCTTCTTCTCTTGTATCTCCTTGTCTACTTCTCTTGCACCTCCTTGTCTTCTTCTCTTGCATCTCCATGTCTTCTTCTCTTGCACCTCCTTGTCTTCTTCTCTTGTATCTCCTTGTCTCTATCTCCTTGTCTTCTTCTCTTGCATCTCCTTGTCTTCTTCTCTTGCACCTCCTTGTCTACTTCTCTTGCACCTCCTTGTCTTCTTCTCTTGTATCTCCATGTCTTCTTCTCTTGTATCTCCTTGTCTTCTTCTCTTCCACCTCCTTGTCTTCTTCTCTTGCATCTCCTTGTCTTCTTCTCTTGTATCTCCTTGTCTTCTTCTCTTGCACCTCCTTGTCTTCTTCTCTTGCAGCTCCTTGTCTTCTTCTCTTGCACCTCCTTGTCTTCTTCTCTTGCATCTCCTTGTCTTCTTCTTTATCACCTTGTCTTCTTCTCTTGTATCTCCTTGTCTCTATCTTCTCGTCTCTATCTTCTCTATCTCCTTGTCTTCTTCCCTTTATCTCCTTGTCTCTATTGTCTCTTGCACCTCCTTGTCTTCTTCTCTTGCACCTCCTTGTCTTCTTCTCTTGCATCTTCATGTCTTCTTCTCTTGTACAGTACAGACCAAAAGTTTGGACACACCTTCTCATTCCAAGAGTTTTCTGTATTTTCATGACTATAAAAATTGTAGATTCACACTGAAGGCATCAAAACTATGAATTAACAAATGTGGAATTCTATACTTAACAAAAAAGTTTGAAACAACTAAAAACATGTCTTATATTCTAGGTTCTTCAAAGTAGCCACCTTTTGCTTTGATTACTGCTTTGCACACTCTTGGCATTCTCTTGATGAACTTCAAGAGGTAGTCACCTGAAATGGTTTTCACTTCACAGGTGTGCCCTGTCAGGTTTAATAAGTGGGATTTCTTGCCTTATAAATGGGGTTGGGATCATCAGTTGTGTTGTTCAGAAGTCAGGTGGATACACAGCTGATAGTACTACTGAATGGAGTGTTAGAATTTGTATTATGGCTAGAAAAAAGCAGCTAAGTAAAGAAAAACGAGTGGCCATCATTACTTTAAGAAATGAAGGTCAGTCAGTCCGAAAAATTGGGAAAACTTTGAAAGTGTCCCCAAGTGCAGTGGCCAAAACCATCAAGCGCTACAAAGAAACTGGCTCACATGAGGACCGCCCCAGGAAAGGAAGACCAAGAGTCACCTCTGCTGCGGAGGATAAGTTCATCCGAGTCACCAGCCTCAGAAATCGCAGGTGAACAGCAGCTCAGATTAGAGACCAGGTCAATGCCACACAGAGTTCTAGCAGCAGACACATCTCTAAAACAACTGTTAAGAGGAGACTGTGTGCAGCAGGCCTTCATGGTAAAATAGCTGCCAGGAAACCACTGCTAAGGACAGGCAACAAGCACAAGAAGAACACAAGGAATGGACATTAGACCTGTGGAAATCTGTGCTTTGGTCTGATGAGTCCAAATTTGAGATCTTTGGTTCCAACCACCGTGTCTTTGTGCTACGCAGAAAAGGTGAAGGAATGGACTCTACATGCCTGGTTCCCACCGTGACGCATGGAGGAGGAGGTGTGATGGTGTGGGGGGGCTTTGCTGGTGACACTGTTGGGGATTTATTCTGAACCAGCATGGTTACCACAGCATCTTGCAGCGGCATGCTATTCCATCCGGTTTGCGTTTAGTTGGACCATCATTTATTTTTCAACAGGACAATGACCCCAAACACCTCCAGACTGTGTAAGGGCTATTTGACCAAGAAGGAGAGTGATGGGGTGCTACGCCAGATGACCTGGCCTCCACAGTCACCAGACCTGAACCCAATCCAGATGGTTTGGGGTGAGCTGGACCGCAGAGTGAAGGCAAAAGGGCCAACAAGTGCTAAGCATCTCTGGGAACTCCTTCTAGACTGTTGGGAAGACCATTTCAGGTGACTACCTCTTGAAGCGCATCAAGAGAATGCCAAGAGTGTACAAAGCCGTAATCAAAGCAAAAGGTGGCTACTTAGAAGAACCTAGAATATAAGACATATTTTCAGTTGTTTCACACTTTTTTGTTAAGTATATAATTCCACATGTGTTAATTCATACTTTTGATGCCTTCAGTGTGAATCTACAATTTTTATAGTCATGAAAATACAGAAAACTCTTGGAATGAGAAGGTGTGTCCAAACTTTTGGTCTGTACTGTATCTCCTTGTCTTCTTCTCTTCCACCTCCTTGTCTTCTTCTCTTGTATCTCCTTGTCTTCTTCTCTATCTCCTTGTCTTCTTCTCTTGCACCTCCTTGTCTTCTTCTCTTGCACCTCCTTGTCTTCTTCTCTTGCACCTCCTTGTCTTCTTCTCTTGTATCTCCATGTCTTCTTCTCTTGTATCTCCATGTCTTCTTCTCTTGCATCTCCTTGTCTTCTTCTCTTGCATCTCCTTGTCTTCTTCTCTTGTATCTCCTTGTCTTCTTCTCTTGCAAGTCCTTGTCTTCTTCTCTATCACCTTGTCTTCTTCTCTTGTATCTCCTTGTCTCTATCTTCTCCATCTCCTTATCTTCTTCTCTTGCACCTCCTTCTCTTCTTCTCTTGTATCTCCTTGTCTCCATCTCCTGTATCTTCTCATCTTCTTCTATTCTGTCTCTTGTACTTTCCGCCATGTTTGCTGTGCTCAGTACCATGTTTAGCACTATTACAATTGCTGGACCTTCTTCTCTGACTTCTGCACCGATTCTGTATAACACTGCACTTGAAATGCCCTTTGACCTTTACCTCCCAACTACATCTTAGAACATCTTTTCTTTTTCTTGATGTTCCCTACATGTATTACCATAGTCACAGCTTTGTGCTGTTATATGGCAGAGAACACAAAGATGGCTGCTCATTCCCATATAAGTTATAGGAATGGTATATATGGAGGTCCTCCGCCTGAAGAAGACACCCCCTATAACATATATAGGAACCTTGTGCCAGATGTCTGTAGTCAGGTCACAACTATATACAGCCAGGATCAGGGCGTATACGTTATCATATATAGTGCCCTCTGAACCCGCCCTCCTGCAGTGACACCCCGGCTAGTCCGCTCTCTGCTCAATGTTCTTCTCTCTACGTTTCACAACCTTCCTGTCACCTGTCATGGCCAACACCAGGAATCATCACCGTGTATGTCAGTCTGCATGTAATGTCCGTATACAGGATAAGTAATGTAATGTATGTACACAGTGACTGCACCAGCAGAATAGTGAGCGCAGCTCTGGAGTATAATACAGGATAAGTAATGTAATGTATGTACACAGTGACTGCACCAGCAGAATAGTGAGCGCAGCTCTGGGGTATAATACAGGATGTAACTCAGGATCAGTACAGGATAAGTAATGTAATGTATGTACACAGTGACTGTACCAGCAGAATAGTGAGCGCAGCTCTGGAGTATAATACAGGATGTAACTCAGGATCAGTACAGGATAAGTAATGTAATGTATGTACACAGTGACTGCACCAGCAGAATAGTGAGCAGAGCTCTGGAGTATAATACAGGATATAACTCAGGATCAGTACAGGATAAGTAATGTAATGTATGTACACAGTGACTGCATCAGCAGAATAGTGAGCGCAGCTCTGGAGTATAATACAGGATGTAACTCAGGATCAGTACAGGATAAGTAATGTAATGTATGTACACAGTGACTGCACCAGCAGAATAGTGAGCAGAGCTCTGGAGTATAATACAGGATGTAACTCAGGATCAGTACAGGATAAGTAATGTAATGTATGTACACAGTGACTGTACCAGCAGAATAGTGAGCGCAGCTCTGGAGTATAATACAGGATATAACTCAGGATCAGTGCAGGATAAGTAATGTAATGTATGTACACAGTGACTGCATCAGCAGAATAGTGAGCGCAGCTCTGGAGTATAATACAGGATGTAACTCAGGATCAGTACAGGATAAGTAATGTAATGTATGTACACAGTGACTGCACCAGCAGAATAGTGAGTGCAGCTCTGGAGTATAATACAGGATGTAACTCAGGATCAGTACAGGATAAGTAATGTAATGTATGTACACAGTGACTGCACCAGCAGAATAGTGAGCGCAGCTCTGGAGTATAATACAGGATGTAACTCAGGATCAGTACAGGATAAGTAATGTAATGTATGTACACAGTGACTGCACCAGCAGAATAGTGAGCGCAGCTCTGGGGTATAATACAGGATGTAACTCAGGATCAGTATAGGATAAGTAATGTAATGTATGTACACAGTGACTGCACCAGCAGAATAGTGAGCGCAGCTCTGGAGTATAATACAGGATGTAACTCAGGATCAGTACAGGATAAGTAATGTAATGTATGTACACAGTGACTGCACCAGCAGAATAGTGAGCGCAGCTCTGGAGTATAATACAGGATGTAACTCAGGATCAGTACAGGATAAGTAATGTAATGTATGTACACAGTGACTGCACCAGCAGAATAGTGAGCGCAGCTCTGGAATATAATACAGGATGTAACTCAGGATCAGTACAGGATAAGTAATGTAATGTATGTACACAGTGACTGTACCAGCAGAATAGTGAGCGCAGCTCTGGAGTATAATACAGGATGTAACTCAGGATCAGTACAGGATAAGTAATGTAATGTATGTACACAGTGACTGTACCAGCAGAATAGTGAGTGCAGCTCTGGAGTATAATACAGGATATAACTCAGGATCAGTACAGGATAAGTAATGTAATGTATGTACACAGTGACACAGAATAGTGAGTGCAGCTCTTAAGTATAATACAGCATATAACTCAGGATCAGTACAGGATAAGTAATGTAATGTATGTACACAGTGACTGTACCAGCAGAATAGTGAGCGCAGCTCTGGAGTATAATACAGCATATAACTCAGGATCAGTACAGGATAAGTAATGTAATGTATGTACACAGTGACTGTACCAGCAGAATAGTGAGCGCAGCTCTGGAGTATACTACAGGATGTAACTCAGGATCAGTACAGGATAAGTAATGTAATGTATGTACACAGTGACTGCACCAGCAGAATAGTGAGTGCAGCTCTGGAGTATAATACAGGATCTAACTCAGGATCAGTACAGGATAAGTAATGTAATGTATGTACACAGTGACTGCACCAGCACAATAGTGAGTGCAGCTCTGAAGTATAATACAGGATATAACTGAATATATGAGACACTGTTAGGATACATTTATTTAATGAACTAAACAAAAACAATCAAAGCTGCAGTGTAAAGCATGGGGGATGGAGAGAGCAGCCCCCTGAGACATTATATGGATTTTAGACTTCCACAGCCTCCAATAGACGGAGCAGCTGATTTGGAGTCACTGATCACTGTTGCGTGCTATTGGAGCTGACGCTTCCTCACCAGACATTTTTGTGTAGATTTGTGTTGATGATTTAGACTTCATTTTAACTATTTCTGCTGTCTGAGTATTACTGGCCAAGTAGCATTAAGGGTTAAAGGAGTTGTGTGCGGCAATATGGCTACAGCAGAAAAAAACAGCAGCTGTGGCGTCCTGCCAGGTCTGCGCTTAAATCCGACATTTATCCCTTTGCACGACGCTCAGATTGACTGGCAACATCTGGGCGCCCACGGCTGGCATTACGGTCGTGACTCTACAAGCTCTGCTGCGGGTGGACGAATCCTGGAATAACCGCACCAAATGTAATGACATCATCCACCAGGACGATCGCCGTCCGCAGCTGGAGCGGCATGGCGTGTACACCGTGTGTGCGCAGAGGCTTTAAGGACAATAAACCAGAATATATGACCTGCTGGGACTGATACATTGCAGCAAATCCTCAGCTGTGAGAGCAGAACAGTTTTTTGCATTCTCCCACAAGGAGCGCACGTGTGCACTTTGAGAGTCGCAAAGCCTCCCCCAACCTAGTCCTGCTTACACAACTGATGGTTTGTTACAATGTATCAATGTAGGTAGGCACTATCACCCCACTTTCTGCTACAGTGAGCCCCTCAGCTGTGTGAGCAGGACCAAACCAGAGCGATAAGGTTTCCAGTCAGTGACAGCAAGCAGAGATAGTGAATAAAACTCTACGTTTAGGCCAATTTGGCTTAAGTGTCACGTTTATATGTGTCGTACACAAATATGTCGCACATGTATGTATGGAGTGAGGGCGGCGTGCAGGCGCACACCCAGGTCATGTATACAGTCCACGTGTCTCTATAGTCACCCTATAATCTACCGCTGACCATTACATAGCGGTATAATAGACAGGATAAGATTTAGTAGTGCGGCAGCGGTGCGATCCAACGAGCATGTCCGCCCTGTCATCCATCAGCATGGTCAGGATGAATGTGACTGTGTGAGGCGATGCTCACTGGACCGTTGCGAGCAGAGACGGCAGTTGCTAGGCAACCGGATCCAGGCTTCAGGCGGGAAGAAGGCCCAGGGACAACAATCACCGTCTGACTGAACCGGCTGCGACTAATCCCGCCATGCGCTACATGTTATAAGCGTGTCATGGAATTAACCCTATCCTGTCTGAACCCCAGGTCACCTAGGATCGGAGGGAGTTTTTATTAGACACAATTTGTAAAAATTTAATATTTAACTTATTTTCAAAAAGTTCTGAAAGTAGAAAATGTTCCCACATTGGGACTAAAATTCCACTATTTTACCTTCTCGCCTTGGGGCGAGTTTTTGTAAGCCACACCCGTTTTTGGCCGGTTCATGGATTGAACGACGGTGTCAGGGTTGTTGTGTCCAGTCATGGGACACGTGGCATAACAATATAGGTCTCAGTGGTCACAAAGGGGTCCACAGGTCACTCTCAGACTCTTTTATCTCCCTTCTGACTCCCTCCGATGGCCGACACTCTGTGGGCTGTCAGTTTATTTCCCCTGGTCGTCTGGAGTGTGGAGATTTATGGTACACAGCCGTCCACTGTCAGAAAGGAGAAAACTAACCCTTTAATGGCAACAAATAGCAGTTCGTCAGCAGCCTATAGTCAAGGAGGGCACAAAAGGGGGCACAATTAATATGTGGGGGGCACTGACAGGTGATGGGAATGCTGGGACACTTGTGTGCGCATAGACATTGTTGTGGAGAAGTCATCATGGCGGTCTGGGCCGGATAGAGAGGGAAAGGGAAATGTAAATGCTGCTAAAATGTATGGATGGGAGGCGGCTGTTGGCTGTGACGTGAACTAGCACAGGGGGGCCCAAGAGCCTTAAGTTACCCCCGTACAGGTCCAGCATGGGGCTCTGTCTACTCACAGTCACTACTTGCCGCTCTTCTCAGGCCCGGCTCCATCACTTCTTGATACTGACAAGACTCTAAAGCTAAAGAGGAGTCAGAAACAAGGAGGGGCGAATAATTAATGGGGTCTGATCTGAAGTCTTAATTTGGGGTCTGGGAGAATTTAATGGACTGGTCTGATTTAAAGGGGTTATAAAAGCTGTGACTTTACCAGACAATGTGTCTGAGATCACGGATGTGGACAATCCTCGCCCTCTGTACGGAGCGGAAAAATTATAGTGAGGCATATATACAGGAAACAATGTATATTCTATCAATCCCTGCCCATAACAAGCCACACCCCATCATAAGCCACACCCCTAATGCCCCATAACAAGCCACACCCCATCATAAACCACCCCCTAATGCCCCATAACAAGCCACACCCCATCATAAGCCATACAACTAATGCCCCATAACAAGCCACACCCCTAAAGCCCCATAGCAAGCCAAACCCCATCATAAACCACCACCCAAACCCCATAAGAAGCCACATCCCATCATAAACCACCCCCCCTAATGCCCCATAACAAGCCATAGGCATAGACCCTAATAAAGTGTATCCCATAACCTCTTGAGCAGGACATTGGTGAGTGATCATAAACCTCTCCCAGTTACAAACCATGCCCCCAAATAAAATCCACCCCATGACAAACCACACCTCTAATAACCTCCACCCATGACAAGCCATGCCCCCAATAAACTCCACCCCCATGACAAGCCACATCCTTAATAAACTCCACCCCATAGCAAACCATGCCCCAATAAACTCCACCAATAAACTCCACCATAGTAACAACCACGACCTGCCAAAGCTAAAGTCTGGCTATAAAATAAATTCTCATCTTTTTGGACAATTCCCTCCTGGTTGTCCAAATTCAACAAATCACAGCAGCATTCACCACCACTAGGGGGAGCTCACTGTATATGGATTTATACAATATTAAAGGTGTATGTAGGGAGTGCCCCCTTGGGTTGATGGCAGGGAGACAGAATGTTAGCAGACCCCTTAGATACCCTTATACCTAGAGTCCGCGCTTGTCACTTCCCCTCCCCCATACAGCAGTCTCAGAGCTCTAGACTTGTTACACAATATCACAGTCTCTGGATTATTCTGTGGACTTCCCCTTTAAGTCCTCCATACTTCCTGGATCACGTTGCTCCAGTCTGACTCATGCAATGTTCTCACTATTGATATCTGTAGTGATAGCCGTTGGGCGCCATGTTCCCATTGGCCACCCTGATGTATGGGCTGGATCTGTATGGGGGGGGTCTGCTCATATATAGAGTCGGTGGCCCCCTTTACACTACTGAATACAGGTGTAGACTAGAAGAGGTGCCGCTATCTCTGCTTCTTTCTGCTCTGCTGCTTGTACCTTTCTATAGTCCCTACTTTCTAGGTTTTAGCTCCGCCTCCCCCCGCCCGCCCGCTTCCCGCCACTGACGCTGTACGTTCTGCTCACAAAATGTTTTTCTCGTTGACTGCAGTAATAACTGGTACCCGGCGGGAAAAAATAAAAAATCTTGTGGAAAGTAAGTACAACCCTCATACTGTACAATAAAGCAGCGTTACATTGTGCACCATTACAATGGGTTGTCCCTTCCCCAAACACGGCACAGCTCGGATTAAAGGGGAGGACCCCTTTAAAGGGAGAGTGTCACCAGAACTCAGTGTAATCACCCCAGCCGTACAGATAGGTTGGGATCACCTGAATCTAAGGGTGTTTTCCCCTTGTGTCTTGCTGCCTCCGTTGCCGAGATATCATAGTTTTTGTCAAGATGAGCGCGCCGCCATGACGCCTAGAGCTCATTTGCATATTGAGAGAAACAGCGATATCTCGGAAACGGAGGCTCCGATTCACAAGGGGAAAACACTCTTTGATTCAGGTGACCCTAATCTATCCATCTGCAGGGCTAGGGAGATATGCTGGTTCTGGTGACACTCCCTTTAAGGACCCTTAAAGACAATACCAGTTACCCTTTTATGAATTCAGGTTGTACTGGTTACACTGGTCTGCTAGTATGCTGGTGGGCCCCCAATACATGATATATTAGGGGGCAGATGCTACATTTACCTGGATTTCCAGGTGTAACATCACGAGGTGACTTTGTAAGATGTCGCCATGGGTTCAGCACCAACCCCAACCCTACCAATGCTTCAACTTACAGAGTGTGTCTGTTTTACAGGAGGATCCCAATGCTCCTCAGAAGGTGCAAGACCTACCCAAGGCGTGCCTGAAGGACGAGGAACCTTTCAACATACAGAACTCTCTATCGCCCAAGCACGAGAGCGGTAAAGGGGACCCAGACATTGTCGACGTCAACTGTGTCCTTAACAACTTAACATGAGGAACGTCGGCCGTAGAGAGATGACTTAGAAGATGCGAGCGCCGTCTTCTCCCAACTTCTTCAGTGCTGCAGGAGCCGGTGCCATATCCGATCACCGTTTCCTCCAGCACTGACAGGGGTTTATCGTTTCATTACCACACCGCCCCTCTAATGTGCCCCCATTCCTTGGCATGCTTTGGTGTATTTTGTACAGAGATATGCAAAAAAAAAAAGAAAAAAAAAAAAATTGTTGGAACGGTGATTTGGAGATGTCGAAGGAACAATCCCAGGACGGGTCCAAGTAGACTGGAGACGTAACACTATACAAAGAGGAAACGGAGATAGGCTAAACTATGGGAGCCGCCAGTGACATCACTACTGAGCCAATACAAGACAGTAGTCTGTGATGTCACCGAGAACTGGTGACATCACAGCAGCCATTGTGACCTAACCACACTAGAACAGAAGTGTAAAATATCTTTGTCCTCATCTAGTCTGAGCTTCTTCTTGTCGTGGGTCCCCGTGGCTGTACCTATAGGGGGTCCAGGGTTGCAGTTGGCCCTGTTTATCATCACACCCCACCTCCCCGGTACTGCAGGGCCTGCTTCGTCTTGACCTTCTGCCCCACCACCCATAGAGAAGGGAGTTAGGGCAAGCCTGAGTCTGTAAGGGATGCAAAGGCTGCACATGTCCATCTGCCACGTAATAAGAGGCCAGGGTTATAAGTGGCAGCTGGGGCCCCTGGTACAGGTTGTCCATTAGGGCCCAGCAGTTTCACGCTATGCCTGTAGTGGCCCCATAGTAGCTGCATGTGGGCCCCAGGGTGGTTGTTTGAGCCATATCATGAAGTTCATTACTCCAGGGCAATGATCTCCAATCTTTGACTTTCGAGCTGTTGCAAAACTACCACTCCCAGAAAACTCTGTCAGGAGCCTGCTGGGAGTTGTAGTTCTGCAACAGTCGGAGCGCTATCAGTTGGAGACTACTGCTCGATGGGAAGTGACTGGATATAGCCATATACGAGACTATGGAGTGTGGTTGGGAGGGCGGCGTATTATCTACACAATATCTATCAAACTGGATGAGACGAGAGGCGGAGAGGAGGATAAGCCGGTAATCTGCGGCCGCCGCCACGTTACCTTAAGGTTACCGCTCTTATCTGGCTGTAATCCTCTTTCCTGGATGATAAGATGGGGTCAGGCTGTTCCTCTCACCTAGACTTGTAAGCTGGAAAAGAAGT
Organism: Leptodactylus fallax; assembly: GCA_947044405.1. Classification (NCBI taxonomy): domain Eukaryota; kingdom Metazoa; phylum Chordata; class Amphibia; order Anura; family Leptodactylidae; genus Leptodactylus; species Leptodactylus fallax. The sequence continues at coordinate 57,039 of CAMRHE010001525.1, read as the reverse complement.
CTCTGGTCGGGTATTTTATGGCCTTATGTCATAGGGATCGGGCATTACTAGGTCTCAGGAAGTGACTGCACACCCGGCTGTAGGAGACCATCAGTAGTGATAGACATCAGAGGCAGGCTGCCCATGACAGCTAGAGATCAAGAAGGGTAAGGGATGGTGAGAAGCTGGAAGAGGAGAAGTCTGCCAACAGTCACATGGACATGATCAACAAGGATGACAGGACATTGGGCAGTGATCAGTCTGGTGATTGGTTACTGGGCGGGATATTGGGCAGTGATGGTGATTGGTTACTGGGCGGGACATTGGGCAGTGATCAGTGATGGTGATTGGTTACTGGGCGGGATATTGGGCAGTGATGGTGATTGGTTACTGGGCGGGACATTGGGTACTGATCAGTGATGGTGATTGGTTACTGGGCGGGACATTGGGCAGTGATGGTGATTGGTTGCTAGGCAAAACATTGGGTAATGATGGTGATTGGTTACTGGGTGGGTCATTGGGTAGTGATTGTGATTGGTTACTGGGTGGGACATTTGGCAGTGATCAGTGATGGTGATTGGTTACTGGGCGGAACATTGGGCAGTGATCAGTGATGGTGATTGGTTGCTAGGCAGGACATTGGGTAGTGATGGTGATTGGTTACTGGGTGGATCATTGGGTAGTGATCAGTGATGGTGATTGGTTACTGGGTGGGACATTGGGCAGTGATCAGTGATGGTGATTGGTTACTGGGTGGGACATTGGGCAGTGATCAGTGATGGTGATTGGTTACTGGGTGGGACATTGGGCAGTGATGGTGATTTGTTACTGGGCGGGACATTGGGCAGTGATGGTGATTTGTTACTGGGCGGGACATTGGGCAGTAATCAGGGCTGGTGATTGGTTACTGGGCGGGACATTGGGCAGTGATCAGGGCTGGTGATTGGTTACTGGGCGGGACATTGGGCAGTGATCAGGGCTGGTGATTGGTTAATGGGCGGGACATTGGGCAGTGATCAGGGCTGGTGATTGGTTACTGGGCGGGACATTTGGCAGTGATCAGTGATTGGTTACTGGGTGGGACATTGGACAGTGATCAGTGATGGTGATTGGTTACTGGGCGGGACATTGGGCAATGATGGTGATTGGTTACTGGGCAGGACATTGGGCAGTGATCAGTGATGGTGATTTGTTACTAGGCAGGACATTGTGTAGTGATTAGGGTTGGTGATTGGTTACTGGGCGGGACATTGGGCAGTGATCAGTGATGGTGACTGGTTACTGGGCGGAACATTGGGTAGTGATCAGTGATGGTGATTGGTTACTGGGCGGGACATTGGGCAGTGATCAGTGATGGTGATTGGTTACTGGGCGGGACATTGGGTAGTGATCAGTGATGATGATTGGTTACTGGGCGGGACATTGGGTAGTGATCAGTGTTGGTGATTGATCCTTGGACAGTCAGTCGCACTCCTTATTAGTCACATGGTGGGATATTTGGTAAGAATCAGACTTGATCATTGATCCTGTGGCTGGTGATCGGTTCTGGTGATGATGGTTAGAGTAGGAGGAGCCGCAGAGACATCCTCAAACACCCCTCCCCCACACTTACCCTTAATGAGACGTTTCCTCTTTCCTGTGACACGTAGTGACCTGTTCCACAATAAGACACAGTGAGCGGTCTGACCCCCGTCCAGGCCCGTCCCATCATCGGACACCCTAAGGGAAGGCATTTGACATGTAATGAGTGTTGTCTGGCGTGTGCGTGTGTGCCCTGCGTGTTACGTTTTTTCCGCTTGAGTCGGCCCTTGTACTACTGCCATGTGTGATTTCTAAATGATAAAACTATGAAACCTTTGCTGTGCGCAGCTGAATTTTTTTTGTACTTTCACCCAACTTTTTTTGGAAATACTGTAAAATAAAAAGAATAAAAGGAAAAGAATCCAAATAAAAGGTTTTTAAACTTCTGACTCTGCTTCAGTCAAATCCTGAGAGCTCCATTATATATAATAGCTACTGGAATCTAATGCAGTATACAATATACTACTGATATATTATAATATACTACTAGAATATAATACAGTATACAATATACTACTGATATAATATAATAGACTACTCGAATATAATACAATATACTACTGATATAATATACTACTAGAATATAATACAGTATACTACTATAATATACCACTACTACAATATAATACTGATATAATATACTACTGATATATTATAATATACTACTAGAATACAATACAGTATACAATATACTACTGATATAATATAATAGACTGCTAGAATAGAATACAATATACTACTATAATATACCACTACTGCAATATAATATACTACTGATATAATATAGATAGATAGATATGAGATAGATAGATATGAGATAGATAGATAGATAGATAGATAGATATGAGATAGATGGATATGAGATAGTAGATAGATAGATATGAGATAGATAGATATGAGATAGATAGATAGATAGATAGATAGATATGAGATAGATGGATATGAGATAGTAGATAGATATGAGATAGATAGATAGATAGATATGAGATAGTTATGAGATAGATAGATAGATAGGAGATAGATAGATAGGAGATAGATAGATAGGAGATAGATAGGAGATAGATAGATAGATATGAGATAATTATTAGATAGATAGATAGATATGAGATAGATAGATAGATATGAGATAGATAGATAGATATGAAATAGATAGATATGAGATAGATAGATAGATATGAGATAGAAGATAGATAGATATGAGATAGATAGATATGAGATAGATAGATAGATATGAGATAGATAGATATGAGCTAGATAGATATGAGATAGATAGAAGATAGATAGATATGAGCTAGATAGATAGATATGAGATAGTTATGAGATAGATAGATAGATATGAGCTAGATAGATAGATATGAGATAGATAGATAGATGAGATAGATAGATAGATATGAGATAGATAGACAGATATGAAATAGATATGAGATAGATAGATAGATAGATAGATAGATAGATATGAGATAGATAGATAGATAGATATGAGATAGATAGATAGATAGATATGAGATAGATAGATATGAGATAGATAGACAGATATGAAATAGATATGAGATAGATAGATAGATAGATATGAGATAGAAGATAGATAGATATGAGATAGATATGAGATAGTATATAGATAGATAGATATGAGATAGAAGATAGATAGGAGATAGTTATTCGATAGATAGATATGAGATACTTATGAGATAGATAGATATGAGCTAGATAGATATGAGCTAGATAGATAGATAGATAGATATGAGATAGATAGATATGAGAGATAGATAGATATGAGATAGATAGATAGATATGAGATAGATAGAAGATAGATAGATATGAGATAGATAGATAGATAGATAGATATGATATAGACAGATAGATAGATATGAGATAGATAGATAGATATGAGATAGATAGATATGAGATAGATAGAAGATAGATATGAGATAGATATGAGATAGATAGATAGATATGAGATAGATAGATATGAGATAGAAGATAGATAGATATGAGATAGATAGATAGATATGAGATAGATAGATAGATAGATATGAGATAGATAGATATGAGATAGATAGATATGAGCTAGATAGATAGATATGAGATAGATAGATATGAGATAGATAGAAGATAGATAGATATGAGATAGATATGAGATAGATAGATAGATATGAGATAGTTATGAGATAGATAGATAGATAGATATGAGATAGATAGATATGAGATAGATAGATAGATATGAGATAGATAGAAGATAGATAGATATGAGATAGATAGATAGATATGATATAGACAGATAGATAGATATGAGATAGATAGATATGAGATAGATAGATAGATATGAGATAGATAGAAGATAGATATGAGATAGATATGAGATAGTATATAGATAGATAGATATGAGATAGAAGATAGATAGATATGAGATAGATAGATATGAGATAGATAGATAGATAGATATGAGATAGATAGATATGAGATAGATAGATATGAGCTAGATAGATAGATATGAGATAGATAGATATGAGATAGATAGATAGATAGATAGATATGAGATAGATAGAAGATAGATAGATATGAGATAGATATGAGATAGATAGATAGATATGAGATAGTTATGAGATAGATAGATAGATAGATAGATATGAGATAGATAGATAGATAGATAGATAGATAGATAGATATGAGATAGATATGAGATAGATAGACAGATATGAAATAGATAAATAGATATTAGATAGATAGATAGATAGATATGAGATAGAAGATAGATAGATATGAGATAGATATGAGATAGTATATAGATAGATAGATAGATATGAGATAGAAGATAGATAGATAGGAGATAGTTATTCGATAGATAGATATGAGATAGATATGAGATAGATAGATATGAGCTAGATAGATAGATAGATAGATATGAGATAGATGGATATGAGAGATAGATAGATATGAGATAGATAGAAGATAGATAGATATGAGATAGATAGATATGATATAGACAGATAGATAGATATGAGATAGATAGATATGAGATAGATAGATAGATATGAGATAGATAGATATGAGATAGATAGAAGATAGATATGAGATAGATATGAGATAGTATATAGATAGATAGATATGAGATAGAAGATAGATAGATATGAGATAGATAGATAGATATGAGCTAGATAGATATGAGATAGATAGAAGATAGATAGATATGAGATAGATATGAGATAGATAGATATGAGATAGATAGATAGATATGAGATAGTTATGAGATAGATAGATAGATATGAGATAGATAGATAGATAGATAGATATGTGATAGATAGATAGATATGAGATAGATAGATAGATATGAGATAGATAGATATGAGATAGATAGACAGATATGAAATAGATAAATAGATATGAGATAGATAGATAGATAGATAGATAGATATGAGATAGAAGATAGATAGATATGAGATAGTATATAGATAGATAGATAGATAGATAGATAGATATGAGATAGAAGATAGATAGATAGGAGATAGTTATTAGATAGATAGATATGAGATAGATATGAGATAGATAGATATGAGTTAGATAGATAGATAGATAGATATGAGATAGATAGATAGATAGATATGAGATAGATAGATATGAGATAGATAGATATGAGAGATAGATAGATATGAGATAGACAGATAGATAGATATGAGATAGATAGATATGAGATAGATAGAAGATAGATAGATATGAGATAGATAGATAGATATGATATAGACAGATAGATAGATATGAGATAGATAGATATGAGATAGATAGAAGATAGATAGATATGAGATAGATAGAAGATAGATAGATATGAGATAGATAGATAGATATGATATAGACAGATAGATAGATATGAGATAGATAGATATGAGATAGATAGATAGATATGAGATAGATAGAAGATAGATAGATATGAGATAGATATGAGATAGATAGATAGATAGATAGATATGAGATAGATATGCGATAGATAGATAGATAGATATGAGATAGATAGATAGATATGATATAGACAGATAGATAGATATGAGATAGATAGATATGATATAGACAGATAGATAGATATGAGATAGATAGATATGAGATAGATAGATATGAGATAGATAGAAGATAGATAGATATGAGATAGATATGAGATAGATAGATAGATATGAGATAGATATGCGATAGATAGATAGATAGATATGAGATAGATAGATATGAGATAGATAGATATGCGATAGATAGATATGAGATAGATATGAGATAGATAGATAGATAGATAGATAGATAGATAGATAGATAGATAGATATGAGATAGATAGATATGAGATAGATCGATATTAGATAGATAGATAGATAGATAGATATGAGATAGATAGATAGATAAATAGATAGATAGATATGAGATAGATAGATATGAGATAGATAGATATGAGATAGATAGATAGATAGATAGATAGATATGAGATAGATAGATATGAGATAGATAGATATGAGATAGATAGATAGATATGCGATAGATAGATATAAGATGGATAGATAGATAGATATGAGATAGATATGGGATAGATAGGAGATAGATAGATAGATAGATAGATAGATAGATAGATAGATATTATTATATAGATATGACATATAGACGGGGTATCGTCTCTCTGTTTGGGATCTTTCTGCAGTTTCGTCCATTGCTCCGGATTCCTCTTTGCATTAATGGGGCTGTTTGAAGGTCGGGCGAGCGCTGTGTTTCCATAGTGACAGGCAGGCTATGTGGATCAGTGCGCAGCTGGAGACGTTGCGGGGCTGCACGCGTTCCTGTGTCAGATGTGTGAATATGTGTCAGGATCAGAGGGCATGCTAATGGGAACAATATAATAACGTGAAGTGACAGGACGACCCGTCAGACCACACCATCACCCCCGCCAGGCGCCTGCTGCCCAACATCATGAGGAGCGCAATGGGAAACAGCGTACAAGAGAACCCAGGAGCTGACAATCTAGAGAAGCCGCCAAGTGGAGGGGGCGCCTTTATTCTGGTCCCACATTAAAGCTGATGGACTACAAGTCTCAGCATGCACTATAATGCTTATTCATTGTTAGTGCTGGTCCACAAGGACTAGCAAGGACCATTAGACACAGGGACACCATAGAACAATGTCTGGAGCCACAACACTAAACCACTGGACAGCGGGGAACGGGACACTAAACCACTGGACACCAGGTAGCAGGACACTAAACCATTGGACACCGGGGAGCGGGACACTAAACCATTGGACACCGGGGACCGGGACACTAAACCAACGGCGAGCGGGACACTAAACCACTGGACATGGGACACTAAACCACTAGACACCGGATACCGGGACACTAAACCCAGTACACCGGGGAGCGGGACACTAAACCACTGTACACTGTGGAGCGGGACACTAAACCACTGTACACCGGGGAGCGGGACACTAAACCACTGTACACCGGGGAGCAGGACACTAAACCACTGTACACTGCGGAGCGGGACACTAAACCACTGTACACCGGGGAGCGGGACACTAAACCACTGTACACCAGGGGGCGGGACACTAAACCCAGTACACCGGGGAGCGGGACACTAAACCACTGTACACCGGGGAGCGGGACACTAAACCACTGTACACCGGGGAGCGGGACACTAAACCACTGTACACCGGGGAGCGGGACACTAAACCACTGTACACCGGGGAGCGGGACACTAAACCACTGGACACCAGGGGGCGGGACACTAAACCCAGTACACCGGGGAGCGGGACACTAAACCACTGTACACCGGGGAGCGGGACACTAAACCACTGTACACCGGGGAGCGGGACACTAAACCACTGAACACCGGGGAGCGGGACACTAAACCACTGTAAACCGGGGAGCGGGACACTAAACCACTGTACACATGGGAGCGGGACACTAAACCCAGTACACCGGGGAGCGGGACACTAAACCACTGTACACCGGGGAGCGGGACACTAAACCACTGGACACTAAAACATGGGACACTAAACCACTGGACAGCGGAGAGCAGGACACTAAACCACTGGACACGGGACACTAAAACATGGGACACTAAACCACTGGACAGCGGAGAGCAGGACACTAAACCACTGGACACTAAACCATGGGACACTAAACCACTGGACAACGGGGAGCGGGACACTAAGCCACTAGACACCGGGGTGCGGGACACTAAACCACTGGACCCCGGGGAGCGGGACACTAAACCAGCGGCGAGCGGGACACTAAACCATTGGACACCGGGGAGTGGGACACTAAACCAATGGCAAGCAGGACACTAAACCACTGGACATGGGACACTAAACCACTAGACACCGGATACCGGGACACTAAACCCAGTACACCAGGGAGCGGGACACTAAACCCAGTACACCGGCGAGCGGGACACTAAACCACTGGACAGCGGAGAGCAGGACACTAAACCACTGGACACGGGACACTAAACCACTGGACAGCGGAGAGCAGGACACTAAACCACTGGACACGGGACACTAAACCATGGGACACTAAACCACTGGACAGCAGGGAGCGGGACACTAAACCACTGGACACGGGACACTAAACCACTGGACAGCGGAGAGCAGGACACTAAACCACTGGACACGGGACACTAAACCATGGGACACTAAACCACTGGACAGCGGGGAGTGGGACACTAAACCACTGGACAGTGGAGAGAGGGACACTAAACCACTGGACACGGGACACTAAACCATGGGACACTAAACCACTGGACAGCAGGGAGCGGGACACTAAACCACTGGACACGGGACACTAAACCACTGGACAGCGGAGAGCAGGACACTAAACCACTGGACACGGGACACTAAACCATGGGACACTAAACCACTGGACAGCGGGGAGTGGGACACTAAACCACTGGACAGTGGAGAGAGGGACACTAAACCACTGGACACGGGACACTAAACCATGGGACACTAAACCACTGGACACCGGAGACCAGGACACTAAACCACTGGACAGCGGGGAGCGGTACCCTAAACCAGTGGACAGCAGGGAGTGGGACACTAAACCAACCGCAAGGGGGACACTAAACCACTGGACACGGGACACTAAACCATGGGACACTAAACCAGTGGACACGGGACACTAAACCATGGGACACTAAACCACTGGACAGCAGGGAGCGGGACACTAAACCAACGGCGAGCGGGACACTAAACCATGGGACACTAAACCACTGGACAGCAGGGAGCGGGACACTAAACCACTAGACACCGGATACCAAGCCACTGGACACTGGAGAGCAGGACACTAAACCACTGGACACAGGACACTAAACCATGGGACACTAAACCACTGGACAGCAGGGAGCGGGACACTAAACCAACGGCGAGCGGGACACTAAACCATGGGACACTAAACCACTGGACAGCAGGGAGCGTGACACTAAACCACTAGACACCGGATACCAAGCCACTGGACACTGGAGAGCAGGACACTAAACCACTGGACACAGGACACTAAACCATGTGACACTAAACCATGGGACACTAAGCCACTGGACACCGGAGAGCAGGACACTAAACCACTGGACACCGGAGAGCAGGACACTAAACCACTGGACAGCGGGGAGCGGGACACTAAACCACTGGACACGGGACACTAAACCACTAGACACCGGATACCGAGACACTAACTCACTGGACACTGGACACAGGACACTAAACCATGGGACACTAAACCATGGGACACTAAGCCACTGGACACCGGAGAGCAGGACACTAAACCACTGGACAACGGGGAGTGGGACACTAAGCCACTGGACAGCAGGGAGCGGGACACTAAACCACTAGACACCGGATACCAAGCCACTGGACACTGGAGAGCAGGACACTAAACCACTGGACACAGGACACTAAACCATGGGACACTAAACCATGGGACACTAAGCCACTGGACACCGGAGAGCAGGACACTAAACCACTGGACAGCGGGGACTATGTATGTGGATGGAGATAACAGATCAGGACCCATTTATCAGTTTAATCGGACTTGGTCCCTCTTGGGGCCCCGGGCCCTATGTGTCGGAGCAGCTTTATGTTGCAGTTCTCATATCTGGCCGGGATCACTTCCAGATTCCTCCTCTCAGGCTCGGCTGGCTCCGGCTCTCTGAGTCGCTCTATCTGGAGTCACAAGCGTTTTGCAGTCCCCTCCATCATGGCGGAGCGGCCGCCACTGTCATCACATTACGACGCTTCATTAGGTCGCAGATTTACAGGCAGACACGGCCTAGACATGAAGAGGAATTAAAGGGGAAGTCTCTATATAAACAGGGTGACACCTGGGGGGGGGGGGCAGAGCGGGGTCTATAGGGGGTCTGACCAGTGTAGTGTATACAACACCATGTAGAGAGCCACATCCTTGTGTGGCCCCGTGTCTCTTCTTCTCTGGGGGGCCACACAGGGAAGGAGGGCAGCCACATCTCCCTAATACATGGGAATCCCAGAACATCAGACAGGTCCAGATCACAATAACCCCTGTAAGAATTATTGCGGCCCCTGAGAGCTGTAGAGTGCGACTATGTGGCCCTCAGAGTGTGGCCCCGCTATAGAGGTGGTTGAGGAGTCGGCACTGGATTCGGGCCCGCCGCCCTCAGACGACCTCAGATCTGGAAGTTTCTGACACTCTGAGAATAGAGGTGAGATGTCGCCGCGCTGTCAGCCGCTCCTGGTGCGACGCTCACGTGTTACGATGATGTGAGAAGAATTCCGAGGCTCAGACATCGAGAAACAAGAGGCAGACTACTACCCTCATCATCCATCATGTTCTATAAGTCCCAGTATCATGGGTGGACTTCTGGGATTGTGAGAAGACACCGGGCCCCTGTATGAACAAAACAGGAGGGCCCCTCACTGTCCAGGAGCTGATCAGCCAGCAGTGACATCACATCAGCCAGCAGTGACATCATGGCCAAGAAGAAGAACAGCAGCCATGACCTGTGAGATTCAGGGGAGGTGAAAACAAAGCAGCTGCCACCTGACAGCCCATAAACATGACAGCCCCTACACAGAACAGCCCATAAACATGACAGCCCCTACACAGAACAGCCCATAAACATGACAGCCCCTACACAGAACAGCCCATAAACATGACAGCCCCTACACACAACTTCTCCATTCTCTGACTCCTCTACCGATCTCTCTAGTACTATATAGTATACATATATACAGTCTCCTCACTAGTACTATATAGTATACATATATACAGTCTCCTCACTAGTACTATATAGTATACATATATACAGTCTCCTCACTAGTACTATATAGTATACATATATACAGTCTCCTCACTAGTACTATATAGTATACATATATACAGTCTCCTCCTCTCTAGTACTATATAGTATACATATATACAGTCTCCTCCTCTCTAGTACTATATAGTATACATATATACAGTCTCCTCCTCTCTAGTACTATATAGTATACATATATATAGTCTCCTCCTCTCTAGTACTATATAGTATACATATATACAGTCTCCTCTCTAGTACTATATAGTATACATATATACAGTCTCCTCTCTAGTACTATATAGTATACATATATACAGCCTCCTCCTCTCTAGTACTATATAGTATACATATATACAGTCTGCTTTGCACTCTGGCTCCCTCTTCTGGTCTCTCTGGTAATCTATAGAATACTTATTATAAAATCTATTCCAATCTCTGTCTCCCTCTGCTGGTCACTCTGTGAGTTGCGTCACTTGTTTCTTGCCACTCACAAGATGGCGGACGGGGCTGGATACGGAAGCCGGAATAGGAATGGCCGTCGAGCAGACGGATGTGATCGGCTCTTCTTCACCATAGCAACCACGTGGTCAGTGCAGAATGTTCCCGGAGCTGAACACCCTGCTGGGGGCGGACACTGAGAGCCCGGAGCGGGTGAGAACAGGGCGGGGGTTCTTATAGACCATGTCCGGGGCCTACACCCCAAATATCCTGCAGTGCACCTGTGTCCTATACCTGCCCGATCACTGTCGTGCACCGTCATGGTTACGTCTCGCTTTACGGCCCGGTGTCATATCAACATTACCTGAGCCCAACATAAATGCCCCATAGTGAGCACCTCTCCTCCTGCCCCCCACAATTCCCCATCATGGCCCCCATTGTCATCCCCCCGGGGTCTCTGGTATTGTTGGAGGAAACTTCACCCCCATAAGGGTCTGTTCATACTGTGCAGTTTTTGGTGCAGACGTGTTAAATATACCTGGTTCTCCTGTAAAATTAAAAAACTGCACCAAAAATCTGCTGCAAAACTGCACTGTGTGAATGTAGCCAAAGAGAAAACGGAGGGCAAACTGTAACGGAATTAGAATCGTGTGTATAGCTCCACCCCTGCGCCCCCCACTACACGAACGCCTCCTAGCATGCTGGGTATTGTAGTCCCACCACATCGGTGCCCTCTGACCCTTGTTGTATCTTCCAGCGTCAGTTCACCCTGATCAGCGGCCACCAGACGGACCCCGGCTTCCTGCTCCATCACTTCCTGTCCTATTACCTGAAGGGTAAGTGATGTAATGAGCTCGCTGTGATGTCATAACCGTGGGGGCGGGGCTTACCCTGGGTGATAGTAACGACCCGCTCCTCTCTCGGCAGCCGGATGTAACGTGTGTTTCGTGGCCCTCGCTCAGTCGTTCAGTCACTACAACATCATCGGCCAGAAACTGGTGAGTCTTAAAGGGGTGGAACAGTCTTGTGTTAATAGACTTAAAGGGGTTGTCCAGAAGTAAAACATGCCATGGAGGCGGGAGGGCGAGAAAATAAAACCGCCGCCCAGTGCGGGGCCACTTTCTTCAGCTTCATTCAGACCCTTTGGTTATTCTGCGACTCTGGCTCAGGTATTCGCGGCTGATCCCGGGGCCTGGTGTAGATTTACGATATAACGTGCTGTGAATTATCGTAAATCTGGCGGACCGGGCGGCCCCGCCCACTGTATAATGTAGCTGTGAGCGGGCGCAGAGGTGAGACGTACCGCCGTCTTCCCCCACACTGAGGCACATTTCATCCGCTTCCATGGCACATCCAGCTTTATACACATGGGCCGGTATCTGCACGCCCTGCAGCTCAGTGTGAACAGCGGCTGATTCTCTGTCCCTTCACTTTCTAGGGGGTGAATCTGGTGAGCGCTCGGGATCAGGGGCAGCTGCACTTCCTGGAGGGGCTGAAGTCTTACACCCGTCTGCTGTTCTCAGACACCCCCGAGGCTGAGGCCGACAATCCTCTGCGGTTCCTCAGGTCAGTGGCGATGACCCCGGCTGTTATCTTCTATATAATCCTGACGCCTAATCCTCGTCTGCTTTTTGGCTTTCCCCACATTAGCTGTGATGAACGGCTCCAGCTCTGCTGCATTGTCTGTTGTAGGCGGGGTAAATCCTTTCCCCCATGCTGTACACTGCAGCGCTGCCTGCATAGATTGTGTATACGAGCCCAGCTCAGTAGGAAACGCCACATTGGGGGATAAGATTATATAAAGCAGGATTATATGGGGACTGCAGCGCAGGGACTGGGGGGAGGAGCCTCTAAGGGGGAGGAGTCCGGTGGGCAGCTTTGCTATAGTTGTCACTTTCTCACCCACAAAGAGTTAATGATCTCTGTTCCGTTTCTTGCAGGAAGGGGGGTGACCTCCGACCCCTGTATGACTTTATTACTGCCGCACTGAGGCCCCCTGCAGGTGATCACAGGAAATGCCCGGTGCTGATTATAGATGATGTCGGGGTGCTGCTCAGCCTGGGGGCCACCACCCTACAAGTGCTGGACTTCATCCATTACTGCCGGGCCGACGTGTGCAGCAGGTACCAGGTGTGTGCCCAACTGAAAATGTGGGGGACAGCGGGGTCCGGCGGCAATGTACAGCCCTTCCCCTGTATGGCTACTACATTATCTGTACGCAGCAGTCCTATGTAAGACCACCGGTCACACAGTAATTCAGCACTTACATAGGACTGCTGATACCGCTGAGTACTAGATGTTACATCACTGCTACTTGTATGGTGGGGCCCCGGTGTATGATGTCCTGTAACTTCCTCTCTCTTTTAGGGTTCGGTGGTTTGTGTCCTGCAGGGGGGCGACGAGTCGAAGGACGCTGACTATGATCTGCTGCTGAAGTGGCTGCGGCACCAGAGCGGTCTGAGCCTGCAGGTGGAGGGACTGGTGACCGGATACTGCAAGGACGTGCACGGGCAGGTGAGTGAGGCTGGACATCGCTGTAATAACCGCCTGTAGGCAGGAGGGGGCGCAGCGTTCCCATTACCTGCGCCGCTTCCTCTGGTAGTTGATATTTTGAGCGTTGGCCCCTTTAAATACATAAAGCACCTTAGTATGGCTGACATGTTGCTATGGCGGAGGGTCTAGCCTGATATTATTCACTGTTTGCTGCTTGTGTTGTGACTGGAGTATTTCGGCCTTTCCCCCTCACACAGCTGACCATCAGCCGGAGGACGCAGGATCGGGAGCAGCCGCTCGTCTACCAGTACAAAATCCATGACAAGAGCGTCAGCTTCTTCGCCAGAGGGTTGTCGGCAGCCGTCCTGTGACCCGTCAGCTCGAGGCGCCCAAATGGAAGTATTTACTGAGCACAAGGAACGCCAGACTGTGCCCTGCCCAGAGGGGGCGCCACTGACACGACTGATTATACAGGATGGAGATCTGGGCCCTGTGTGAACGGGGACTTAGGGGAACCAACGCTACATGTATAGGGGGTAGAGGGGGATGGGAAGAAAGTGCCCAATACTGTGGGGGGTGATAAAGGGGGCGCCGTATACACCAGGGTGGGGGGCGCAGAGTAATAACTTATCCCCATCCATGTTCCGAGGAACAGGAAGAGAAACGGACACAAAATATTTGAGAGAAAAGTTTTATGTAAGAAAATTACAGAGGATTGAAAAGAAACAAAAACTAAATTGAAACTATACAAAGCGGCGATGGCGGCGGCGGCAGCAGCGATGGCGGCCTGTACAATATATCAGCGCTCTACAGCAAATAAATTACAACCTTTACCAAAAATATTATTTCTGTCCTCTATTCCATGATGCAATAAGTGACACAAACAGTAGTTGATGTAGCGACGTGAACCGTTGCGGGGAGCGGCCCCTGTCATGTGACCTGTCGCACTTCCTGCAGACCGGCGCGTCCAGTAAACACATTCTCTTGTCAGTATTTGGGGGGGGGTCGGGTCCAGATAGACAGTAAATCAGGAAGGGTTAACAGTAACCCTCTAACCGTACACAGAAGAGACCCCGCCCCCGAGGAAAGGGGCAGAAGCTGAAGACGCAGGTGCAGTCGTACCCCCCGGACCTCGCTACCTGGGGTGCGCCTGTCACATACCCCGGGGCCACATACAGCACCTCCTATCTCAGCAGTCATGACTGAATCGGGATAATACAGCAGAAATAACACCTGGACCTAATCCTGGTTCCTCCTCAGTGATATTGGGGGGATATAATGGACTTGGCCCACCAGACTGAGCAGGACATTCGGTCTAATTCACACATCGCAGTTTCGATCAGTATTTTAAAGCCTAAACCCAGAGAAAATCTAATGGAAATGCTTATACGGCTGAAAAATACTGACCAAATCTGCAGGATGTGAATACAGCCTTAGGCCTTGCCATTGATATGGGCGCTATAAATAAGACTGTGACCGCCCCTCCCCCCATCTTCTTGCAACGTACGCCTCCTGCTGGCTGGAAGGGGATATATATATACATATATATATATATATATATATGTGTCAGCCATGAAGCTCGTCCATCCCTCATCACAGCAGGTAAGTGCCCACCCTAGCCTGTCTAATGCCGCCATCTAGAGGGCACTTAGATATTACACCTGTGACGCCGCCCCCTCCCCCCCAGACTACAGGTGCCCTCGCTGTGTAGTCAGGACACGGTTCTGTCCGCTGCAGTCTGTGAAGTGCGTCTAGATACTCAGTATCGTATAATAGTGCAGCAATGCACGGCCGGACATCGCTTTCCTTCTGACTACTCTTCATGTCCACGTTGTCGCCTGCCCCTCCCCCACACGTTCTATGTGCTGACTACCGACCTCCGAGGTGTGGTACACGACAACGCATTGATAATGTATAGTGCTAGCGATACTCCAGGACATCCGTCACATACGGTCGCCAAGTGCTACTGATTCATTACGAATCTTTCCGGGGTCCTGCATTTTCTGGGCGTCACCGACCTGACCCCGCCATAAAATAAATGTATCCGGACAGGTGAGGGGTGAACCCAAGAAAATGGGGAGCTGTAAATTGTACAATTCCATTGGAAGTATAGTTAGAAAGTCGTATCGGTATTAGCTGGTCTCTCGCTGCCGGTCCTCGGCACGGACCAGACGCCATGATGGCCCTCAGTCGAGCTTCTCCAGCACTGACGGGACGTAGACCAGGCTGAGCTCGCTGCCAAAGTCACAGACAATCGCTGCGTTGTCCAGGACCAGGATCTGGCGGGCCGGCTGAGCTTCGTCGCACTTTCCCAGGTAAACCGTCTGGAGGAGATCTCCGTAACCAATGTCCCAGAAGGACACGCATCCCTGGCCGCCCGTCACCAGAAGGTTGTCAGAGATGAGACCCAGGCTGGAGCCGCAACCCAAGTCCTGAGGAGAGAGGAGGGACACACCATACACCATAAACACTCAGTGCTCAGCCGCCATGTCTAGGGCCCCCAGTGGATAGAATATGGGCCCTGTATGACTCCGGCAGATAACAGGACTCACCTGCTGGATGGAGTAGAGCCTGATCCCT
Source organism: Leptodactylus fallax (assembly GCA_947044405.1). NCBI lineage: Eukaryota > Metazoa > Chordata > Amphibia > Anura > Leptodactylidae > Leptodactylus > Leptodactylus fallax. Next base: position 40,683 of record CAMRHE010001525.1, on the reverse strand, counting down.
GAGCTCCGGTCCCATATACTGATGACATCATCCAGGCCGCTACTGATGACGTAAGACGCCGTGCACAACAGTGAGGTGATGTCTCCTCGATGGCCGTGCATGTGGCTGACTCGACTTCCGGTGAGGACGTCCCATAAACAGATGGCTCCGTCCTGCCCCCCACTGGCCAGGACCATGGACTACAGGTAAGAACAAATCCTGGTTAATCCCTGCAGTGATGGCGGTGGAGCTGGCTGACATGTCCAGTATTGCAGGTACTGACCTCATCTATATATATGGCAGTGATCCCCCCTGAGTGACCCTGCAGTGTGAACAAGCAGCAAGAGTCCTCCAAGCGGTACACCTACAGCAAGACAAGGCGGAGATCGTGAAGTAAAAGGACAAAGACATCTACGGGATTTACAGGGGAAGGCGGCCATATCTAAACTCACTCTCAGAGTGTGGTCCTGGCTGCCCGTCACCAGGCGCCCGGCTGCTGCCTTTAACACTGTGATGGGCTTCTGGTGGGCACAGGCCACAGTGTGGGTCAGTGGGCAGCGGATGATGTCATCACTGGAGTAGAGCGGTGAGCTGGGGATGGCGCTGCGGGCGGACGCTCCTGAGATGAAAGAGAACCTCGTTATTATGTAAAACTACACAAGATGGCGGCTACGTGGACCTCCTCTAGGAGCTTTACCGGAATGGAGAGGATTAGAGGGAGGCTCACCTCGGAACTGTAACTGGCTGGAGGATTTCTGGGAATCCAGACAGAAGAAATCTAAGGAGCCATTGAGGCGAGCGGCGACAATCCTGGAAGACAGAAAGCTTGTAGTGTCAATCCGACCCCACGATTACTGTATACAGGGGGCAGGGCGCTCGGCGCTCCCTACCTGTGATTCAGGAAAACAAGTGCAGTGATCCCGCTCTGACCGTCAGCGTTACTGCAGCGCAGAACCCCCTCTATGGCGTCCCAGACCTGCGGGGGAAGAAATAAGAAGTGTGTGAAAGGAGAAGACAAGATGGACATCAACCTGTGAAGGCTCAAGACAGGTGTGGGGGGGGGGTCCGATAACACAAGAACCTCCGTCTGAGTGGCAGTCCCGCATGCCGCACCTCTGCTCATTTCTAGGGGTCTGCCGGAGATGAGGTATAGCATGCGGCAGTCTCCAGTATTCCCACAGCAGCACGCCTGCTCCGACCCTCCCCAATAGGGGATAAAACTGTATATGTGGGCAAAGCCCTCTAAGCCGGTAATACACCTAAGATAGCGGGCACCTAGGTGCAGTCAGCGGACATCCCATTGCCCTGATACATATGCACACAGGGCACGGCCAAGAGTGCATGTGTTTCTCAATGGAGAGAGGAGCTGTAAGATTAGAGGTGTCTGGAGGAAGGGGACCAAGTAAAGCTCTATGTCCTGCTCCAGATCCCCAAGGACAGCAGCAGATCTGAGAGAAGAAAGAATCAGACATACTGAAATCCAATCCCCTTGACATCTGCAGTTGGGGGAGAGTTGGGACACCCCATAAGAGAAGTGGCGGGTCCCTCAGAAACTAGCGGCCACAAGTCAGTCATAACCAGAGGTTACAGAACCTTCACGACTATCAGCTCGGGGCCACAGAACCTTCACTACGATCAGCGCGGGGCTACAGAACCTTCACTACGATCAGCGCGGAGCCACAGAACCTTCACCAAGCTCAGCTTGGGGCCACAGAACCTTCACTACTATCAGCTCGGGGCCACAGAACCTTCACTACTATCAGCGCGGGGCCACAGAACCTTCACTACGATCAGCTCGGGGCCACAGAACCTTCACTACGATCAGCGCGGGGCCACAGAACCTTCACTACTATCAGCGCGGGGCCACAGAACCTTCACTACTATCAGCTCGGGGCCACAGAACCTTCACTACGATCAGCGCGGGGCCACAGAACCTTCACTACGATCAGCGCGGGGCCACAGAACCTTCACTACGATCAGCGCGGGGCCACAGAACCTTCACTACGATCAGCGCGGGGCCACAGAACCTTCACCAAGCTCAGCTCGGGGCCACAGAACCTTCACTGCTATCAGCTCGGGGCCACAGAACCTTCACTGCTATCAGCTCGGGCCACAGAACCTTCACTACTATCAGCTCGGGGCCACATAACCATCACTACTATCAGCTCGGGGCCACAGAACCTTCACCAAGCTCAGCTCGGGGCCACATAACCATCACTACTATCAGCGCGGGGCCACAGAACCTTCACCAAGATCAGCGCGGGGCCACAGAACCTTCACTGCTATCAGCTCAGGCCACAGAACCTTCACTACTATCATCTCGGGGCCACAGAACCTTCACCAAGCTCAGCTCGGGGCCACATAACCATCACTACTATCAGCGCGGGGCCACAGAACCTTCACTACTATCATCTCGGGGCCACAGAACCTTCACTACTATCAGCTCGGGGCCACAGAACCTTCACTACTATCAGCTCGGGGCCACAGAACCTTCACTGCTATCAGCTCGGGGGCCACAGAACCTTCACCAAGCTCAGCTCGGGGCCACATAACCATCACTGCTATCAGCTCGGGCCACAGAACCTTCACTACGATCAGCTCGGGCCACAGAACCATCACTACTATCAGCGCGGGGCCACAGAACCTTCACTACTATCAGCTCGGGGCCACAGAACCATCACTACTATCAGCTCGGGGCCACAGAACCTTCACTGCTATCAGCTCGGGCCACAGAACCTTCACTGCTATCAGCTCGGGGCCACAGAACCATCACTACTATCAGCGCGGGGCCACAGAACCTTCACTACTATCAGCTCGGGGCCACAGAACCTTCACTGCTATCAGCTCGGGGCCACAGAACCATCACTACGATCAGCTCGGGGTCACAGAACCTTCACTACTATCTGCTCGGGGCCACAGAACCTTCACTGCTATCAGCTTGGGCCACAGAACCTTCACTACTATCAGCGCGGGGCCACAGAACCATCACTACTATCAGCGCGGGGCCACAGAACCTTCACTACGATCAGCTCGGGGCCACAGAACCTTCACTGCTATCAGCTCGGGCCACAGAACCATCACTACTATCAGCGCGGGGCCACAGAACCTTCACTACTATCAGCTCGGGGCCACAGAACCTTCACTACTATCAGCTCGGGGCCACAGAACCATCACTACGATCAGCTCGGGGCCACAGAACCTTCACTGCTATCAGCTCGGGGCCACAGAACCTTCACTACTATCAACTCGGGGCCACAGAACCTTCACTACGATCAGCTCGGGGCCACAGAACCTTCACCAAGATCAGCTCAGGGCCACAGAACCATCACTACTATCAGCGCGGGGCCACAGAACCTTCACCAAGCTCAGCGCGGGGCCACAGAACCTTCACCAAGCTCAGCTCGGGGCCACAGAACCTTCACTGCTATCAGCTCGGGGCCACAGAACCTTCACTGCTATCAGCTCGGGGCCACAGAACCTTCACTACTATCAGCTCGGGGCCACAGAACCTTCACCAAGCTCAGCTCGGGGCCACATAACCATCACTACTATCAGCGCGGGGCCACAGAACCTTCACCAAGATCAGCGCGGGGCCACAGAACCTTCACTGCTATCAGCTCAGGCCACAGAACCTTCACTACGATCAGCGCGGGGCCACAGAACCTTCACTGCTATCAGCTCGGGCCACAGAACCTTCACTACGATCAGCTCGGGCCACAGAACCATCACTACTATCAGCGCGGGGCCACAGAACCTTCACTACTATCAGCTCGGGGCCACAGAACCATCACTACTATCAGCTCGGGGCCACAGAACCTTCACTGCTATCAGCTCGGGCCACAGAACCTTCACTGCTATCAACTCGGGGCCACAGAACCTTCACTACTATCAGCGCGGGGCCACAGAACCTTCACTGCTATCAGCTCGGGGCCACAGAACCATCACTACTATCAGCGCGGGGCCACAGAACCTTCACTGCTATCAGCTCGGGGCCACAGAACCATCACTACTATCAGCGCGGGGCCACAGAACCTTCACTACTATCAGCTCGGGGCCACAGAACCTTCACTGCTATCAGCTCGGGGCCACAGAACCATCACTACGATCAGCTCGGGGTCACAGAACCTTCACTACTATCTGCTCGGGGCCACAGAACCTTCACTGCTATCAGCTTGGGCCACAGAACCTTCACTACTATCAGCGCGGGGCCACAGAACCATCACTACTATCAGCGCGGGGCCACAGAACCTTCACTACGATCAGCTCGGGGCCACAGAACCTTCACTGCTATCAGCTCGGGCCACAGAACCATCACTACTATCAGCGCGGGGCCACAGAACCTTCACTACTATCAGCTCGGGGCCACAGAACCATCACTACTATCAGCTCGGGGCCACAGAACCTTCACTACTATCAGCTCGGGGCCACAGAACCATCACTACGATCAGCTCGGGGCCACAGAACCTTCACTGCTATCAGCTCGGGGCCACAGAACCTTCACTACTATCAGCGCGGGGCCACAGAACCTTCACCAAGATCAGCTCGGGGCCACAGAGCCTTCACTACGATCAGCTCGGGGCCACTGAACCTTCACTACGATCAGCTCGGGGGCCACAGAACCATCACTACTATCAACTCGGGGCCACAGAACCTTCACTACTATCAGCTCGGGGGCCACAGAACCATCACTACTATCAACTCGGGGCCACAGAACCTTCACTACAATCAGCTCGGGGCCACATAACCATCACTACTATCAGCGCGGGGCCACAGAACCTTCACCAAGATCAGCGCGGGGCCACAGAACCTTCACTGCTATCAGCTCAGGCCACAGAACCTTCACTACTATCAGCTTGGGGCCACAGAACCTTCACTACTATCAGCGCGGGGCCACAGAACCTTCACTACGATCAGCGCGGGGCCACAGAACCTTCACCAAGCTCAGCTTGGGGCCACAGAACCTTCACTACTATCAGCTCGGGGCCACAGAACCTTCACTACGATCAGCGCGGGGCCACAGAACCTTCACTACGATCAGCGCGGGGCCACAGAACCTTCACTACGATCAGCGCGGGGCCACAGAACCTTCACTACGATCAGCGCGGGGCCACAGAACCTTCACCAAGCTCAGCTCGGGGCCACAGAACCTTCACTGCTATCAGCTCGGGGCCACAGAACCTTCACTGCTATCAGCTCGGGGCCACAGAACCTTCACTGCTATCAGCTCGGGCCACAGAACCTTCACTACTATCAGCTCGGGGCCACAGAACCTTCACCAAGCTCAGCTCGGGGCCACATAACCATCACTACTATCAGCGCGGGGCCACAGAACCTTCACCAAGATCAGCGCGGGGCCACAGAACCTTCACTGCTATCAGCTCAGGCCACAGAACCTTCACTACGATCAGCGCGGGGCCACAGAACCTTCACTACGATCAGCGCGGGGCCACAGAACCTTCACTACGATCAGCGCGGGGCCACAGAACCTTCACCAAGCTCAGCTCGGGGCCACAGAACCTTCACTGCTATCAGCTCGGGGCCACAGAACCTTCACTGCTATCAGCTTGGGGCCACAGAACCTTCACTACTATCAGCTCGGGGCCACAGAACCATCACTACTATCAGCGCGGGGCCACAGAACCTTCACTACTATCATCTCGGGGCCACAGAACCTTCACCAAGCTCAGCTCGGGGCCACATAACCATCACTACTATCAGCGCGGGGCCACAGAACCTTCACTACTATCATCTCGGGGCCACAGAACCTTCACCAAGCTCAGCTCGGGGCCACATAACCATCACTGCTATCAGCTCGGGCCACAGAACCTTCACTACGATCAGCTCGGGCCACAGAACCATCACTACTATCAGCGCGGGGCCACAGAACCTTCACTACTATCAGCTCGGGGCCACAGAACCATCACTACTATCAGCTCGGGGCCACAGAACCTTCACTGCTATCAGCTCGGGCCACAGAACCTTCACTGCTATCAGCTCGGGGCCACAGAACCATCACTACTATCAGCGCGGGGCCACAGAACCTTCACTGCTATCAGCTCGGGGCCACAGAACCATCACTACTATCAGCGCGGGGCCACAGAACCTTCACTACTATCAGCTCGGGGCCACAGAACCTTCACTGCTATCAGCTCGGGGCCACAGAACCATCACTACGATCAGCTCGGGGTCACAGAACCTTCACTACTATCTGCTCGGGGCCACAGAACCTTCACTGCTATCAGCTTGGGCCACAGAACCTTCACTACTATCAGCGCGGGGCCACAGAACCTTCACTACTATCAGCGCGGGGCCACAGAACCTTCACTACGATCAGCTCGGGGCCACAGAACCTTCACTGCTATCAGCTCGGGCCACAGAACCATCACTACTATCAGCGCGGGGCCACAGAACCTTCACTACTATCAGCTCGGGGCCACAGAACCATCACTACTATCAGCTCGGGGCCACAGAACCTTCACTACTATCAGCTCGGGGCCACAGAACCATCACTACGATCAGCTCGGGGCCACAGAACCTTCACTGCTATCAGCTCGGGGCCACAGAACCTTCACTACTATCAACTCGGGGCCACAGAACCATCACTACTATCAGCGCGGGGCCACAGAACCTTCACCAAGCTCAGCGCGGGGCCACAGAACCTTCACCAAGCTCAGCTCGGGGCCACAGAACCTTCACTGCTATCAGCTCGGGGCCACAGAACCTTCACTGCTATCAGCTCGGGGCCACAGAACCTTCACTACGATCAGCTCGGGGCCACAGAACCTTCACCAAGATCAGCTCGGGGCCACAGAACCATCACTACTATCAGCGCGGGGCCACAGAACCTTCACCAAGCTCAGCGCGGGGCCACAGAACCTTCACCAAGCTCAGCTCGGGGCCACAGAACCTTCACTGCTATCAGCTCGGGGCCACAGAACCTTCACTACTATCAGCTCGGGGCCACAGAACCTTCACTACTATCAGCGCGGGGCCACAGAACCTTCACCAAGCTCAGCGCGGGGCCACAGAACCTTCACCAAGCTCAGCGCGGGGCCACAGAACCTTCACTGCTATCAGCTCGGGGCCACAGAACCTTCACTACTATCAGCTCGGGGCCACAGAACCTTCACCAAGCTCAGCTCGGGGCCACATAACCATCACTACTATCAGCGCGGGGCCACAGAACCTTCACCAAGATCAGCGCGGGGCCACAGAACCTTCACTGCTATCAGCTCAGGCCACAGAACCTTCACTACGATCAGCGCGGGGCCACAGAACCTTCACTGCTATCAGCTCGGGCCACAGAACCTTCACTACGATCAGCTCGGGCCACAGAACCATCACTACTATCAGCGCGGGGCCACAGAACCTTCACTACTATCAGCTCGGGGCCACAGAACCATCACTACTATCAGCTCGGGGCCACAGAACCTTCACTGCTATCAGCTCGGGCCACAGAACCTTCACTGCTATCAACTCGGGGCCACAGAACCTTCACTACTATCAGCGTGGGGCCACAGAACCTTCACTGCTATCAGCTCGGGGCCACAGAACCATCACTACTATCAGCGCGGGGCCACAGAACCTTCACTACTATCAGCGCGGGGCCACAGAACCTTCACTGCTATCAGCTCGGGGCCACAGAACCATCACTACTATCAGCGCGGGGCCACAGAACCTTCACTACTATCAGCTCGGGGCCACAGAACCTTCACTGCTATCAGCTCGGGGCCACAGAACCATCACTACGATCAGCTCGGGGTCACAGAACCTTCACTACTATCTGCTCGGGGCCACAGAACCTTCACTGCTATCAGCTTGGGCCACAGAACCTTCACTACTATCAGCGCGGGGCCACAGAACCATCACTACTATCAGCGCGGGGCCACAGAACCTTCACTACGATCAGCTCGGGGCCACAGAACCTTCACTGCTATCAGCTCGGGCCACAGAACCATCACTACTATCAGCGCGGGGCCACAGAACCTTCACTACTATCAGCTCGGGGCCACAGAACCATCACTACTATCAGCTCGGGGCCACAGAACCTTCACTACTATCAGCTCGGGGCCACAGAACCATCACTATCAGCGCGGGGCCACAGAACCTTCACTACTATCAGCTTGGGGCCACAGATCCTTCACCAAGATCAGCGCGGGGCCACAGAACCTTCACTGCTATCAGCTCGGGGCCACAGAACAGGCTGCTGACCATCCATAGCCCAGCATGCTCCAGGCCGCTTACCTCTAGTTTTCCATTGCTCCGTCCAGCTACGATGAGGTTTCCTTGTAATCCCAGACTCCACACCGAACTGTCGAAATCTTCTGCCCACCCAGAAACAGGAGAAGACGTCCCGTTACAATACGCCAGCTCTTCTGCCGAGCTCTTCCTCCTGACGGACACACAGCCGCCATCGGACCGGCTCCCAGGTGACCTGCTCCGTCCACTTAACATTAGCTGGCACGGTCCATAAGGAGCAGGAGAGAAGACAGGGGGAAAACTGCAGGAGGCGCCGTGCTCCTCGTAGACGCGCTGCACCAGACTGCTGAAGTCATAACCGCTGGACTCTGGCTCCTGCTTCACGACCACCGGCCTCGGGCCGCTCACAGCATCCTCCTCCTCCACCTGCTCACAGAAGTTCGTATCGATCAGACTGGAAAGATCCGGCTGGTCGTAGAAGAGCGGGGGCTGGCAGGGCGGCTGTCTCCTCTTCAAGTAACCGTTTTCCAAGGAGTCCTCGGGGTTGTATTTACATTCGGAGAACTGTTCCCAAGTGTCCTGATACTCAAAGATCCCGCTGCTGTCCCTGCGCAGCCTGGGAACAAGAGAAAGGCAGAGACACTTAATACGACCACCTGGACTGTCTATATGTACCCCACCGCACCTTACACAGGGGGCAGCACTGAAAGCATGTGCATGCTTGGATGAGTCCCGGATGTGCACACATTCGCCTATGACAACATCCAGTGTCTGCTGCACTATATATAATATATAGTAGTAAGAAATATTCTTCTCTCACCCCTGCTTGGGAATCACAGTGAGGCAGTCTCCTGTCTGAGCGTCCCACACACGGATCTGACCGGCCAGGCAGCAGCTCACTAAAAGCATCCCGTCACTGGCGAGACACTCAATGTCCTGCGAGAGAGGAGGAAGAGCACAAGAGAGAATGAGAACGGCAGCGTGAGAGGTAGAGGAGGAAAACAAGGGGAGAGGAAGAACAGGATGGAGGAGGAGAGAGGTGGTGGTGGAGGAGAACGACAACAAGAGAGGTGGAAGTGGAGGAGGAGGAGGATGAGGAGAAGGAGGAGGACGAGGAGGAGAAGGAGGATGATGAGGAGGAGGACGAGGAGGAGAAGGAGGACGAGGAGGAGAAGGAGGAGGAGGACGAGGAGGAGAAGGAGGAGAAGGAGGAGAAGGAGGAGGAGGACGAGGAGGAGGAGAAGGAGGAGGAGGACGAGGAGAAGGAGGAGGAGGAGGAGGACGAGGAGAAGGAGGAGGAGGACGAGGAGAAGGAGGAGGAGGACGAGGAGAAGGAGGAGGAGGACGAGGAGGAGAAGGAGGAGGACGAGAAGGAGGACGAGGAGGAGGAGGAGGAGGAGAAGGAGAAAGAGGAGGAGGACGAGGAGAAGGAGGACGAGGAGAAGGAGAAGGAGGAGTAGGACGAGGAGGAGGAGGAAAACAAGGGGAGAAGGGGCATAACGACAAAAAGAATGAGGAGGACCCTAATAACAAGAGAGATGGAGGAGATAAGAATGAGAGAGGAAGAGGAGAACGACAAGAACACGGGAGGGAGAGTATGATGAGAGAGGACAATAAAGGGGAAGAACTTTACAGATACTTTATAAATAAGTCTGGACACACCATGAGGTGACCTCTCAGGACGAGGGGCACAATCTCTGTTTCAGGGGGTGAATATCCATAGTCGTCACAGGGCAGGTCACCTTTCTTCCGTCGGCTGTGTGATAGACCGTTCTGTCCATAGTTTTTAGGGCACAGCAATCGGTAAAGACAGAAGAGGAGTAAAACCAACAAAATTCCAGAAGCCAAACCCAAAGCTCCAACTCTGTGAAGACAGAAAAGACAGATTTACTGCTGGGGCGATGGGAAATGCTGAAGACACAGGAGGGGCACAGAGACACAGAGACACAGGAGGGGCACAGAGACACAGGAGGGGCACAGAGACACAGGAGGGGCACAGAGACACAGGAGGGGCACAGAGACACAGGAGGGGCACAGAGACACAGGAGGGGCACAGAGACACAGGAGGGGCACAGAGACACAGGAGGGGCACAGAGACACAGGAGGGGCACAGAGACACAGGAGGGGCACAGAGACACAGGTGGGGCACAGAGACACAGGAGGGGCACAGAGACACAGGAGGGGCACAGAGACACAGGAGGGGCACAGAGACACAGGAGGGGCACAGAGACACAGGAGGGGCACAGAGACACAGGAGGGGCACAGAGACACAGGAGGGGCACAGAGACACAGGAGGGGCACAGAGACACAGGAGGGGCACAGAGACACAGGAGGGGCACAGAGACACAGGAGGGGCACAGAGACACAGGAGGGGCACAGAGACACAGGAGGGGCACAGAGACACAGGAGGGGCACAGAGACACAGGAGGGGCACAGAGACACAGGAGGGGCACAGAGACACAGGAGGGGCACAGAGACACAGGAGGGGCACAGAGACACAGGAGGGGCACAGAGACACAGGAGGGGCACAGAGAGGATGGTGACCTAAGGCTGGAAAGCCGGTTATCAGGATATGTAATGAGGGATCGGGGAGCAGAGCAGGTTTCCATTTTCTTACTTGTATAAGGTGACGTCCACTGACCCCTGGGTTTTGGGGGCAGAAGGAGCGGCTTTGATTTCCTCTGGACGTCCATCCCGCTGTTGTTGAAATAGCTGAGAGTGCTTAACCTCGTGAGGGTGCCGTGCCTCAGAGACCTCCTCCGGGGTGAGGTACAGGGTGATGGGGATCATGGGCAAGATGCTGATATACCTAGAGCCAACACATTGTGACAGGTTCATAAAGTGTGTAGAGACAGTGAGGAAAGAGTGCCCATGCCCACCTACCACAATAACATCCAGGTTGTTATGAAGACACCTACCTCTTGGCCAGGGTGATGTTATAGTAGCTGAAAAGTGTTGGCCAGTGCCGGAAGGACAGTTTTCGCCAGGTTTCTTCATCTTCGGGGCCCCAGGTGACCTTGGTATGGGCCTGGTCCTCCTTGAACTCTGGTGCGCCCTTGCTTTGGTCCTTACGCTGCCCCTCTACCCAGCTGCTTCTAGAATTTCTCTCCAATGCTCCTCTAAGGGTCTCCATCACCTCCTTGTGGTCTCTCTGAGACTGGTTCTCTAAGAGCTGAGAGGAGCCGGTGGGGAGGATAGAGAGGGAGCTCTGGGGGTCTGAGACTGGCATGACGGGTACAGGAATGGGCGGCACTACAGCGCCCCCTAGAGGGCTCTGCTCTGTTATCTGAACTGCTGTAAGGTAGGTCCGGAGGCCGGCTGGGTCTGTATACAGCAGGATCCCAATCCACACCACGGTCCCGGCCTATAGCGAGGAGCAGCGTATTATAAACCTTATAACATCTATAAACATAAATTACAGCCAAAAAAAATAAAATATTTAGCACATGAAGTACCAGATGTTTGCTCTATACACATCCAGAGCAGCTTTCAGAATTCTGTTGGTTACCCTTGCAAACAGACTGCCAGACATGTGAGCTGACATCTGAGCTACCACAATGCATTGCACGATGAAGACGCCTCCACTTACCATGATGATCCTCTGAGCCAGTCGTGTCCTGGCAAAAAAGTAGATGAGACGAAGTCTTTTGGGCAGGCGCAGGTTTCGGAGAGGTTGCAGGGTAATGGTGTGAGGGGTGTTGGGGCGCAGGGCTTGCTGACGCTCGTATTTCGTACGAGACAAAGGTTTGGATGGCGGCATGCAGGCCTCGGCTGGCATCCTCTTGTTCAGGTCAGCAAGCTGAAAGTCAGAGAGACGCCAGGTGTAAATACCGACAAGAATCGCCTGAGCAGCAAATACTAAGGGAACCCAACAGAGACCCTCCCAGGCACAGCCCGTACCTCCATCCTGCGGATGTCAATGGACAGCACGGTGGTGAAGAAGAACATCTGCAGGAAGAAGTCCGACACCAATCCAACCACAGCGAAGAGGCAAAACTCCTGCGAGAGAAGAAGCCGGAAGAGCATAAGGAAGAGCAACTGAGGCTGAGGAATTACAGGACATGAAAGGCCTGTTCTTTACTGTCCACACAATGTCCCCAGCCTTCTCTCCGTCTACAGAGGATCCCGTGTTTCCCAGGGACTAGAAAGCAGCTGCCCAAGATGGCTGAACTGACCAATTGTGTCAGAACAAGCCAACTATCTGATGTGTATGAGGAAGTCCTGACTGTCCCCGAGGTAGATGGGGAAGAATCAGGCATGCTGTCTACTCTGAACACACATGCACACCATGAATGTTCCAAGACTCTAGAAAGTGCAGAGTGTAGAATGTCTAGAGAGCAGCACTGACCCTTACCACAGTGTAGACGGGGTCCCTGATCCTTGCCAAACTATAAACAACCCCAACAATCCTTCCCAGAGCCGAGAGAGGACCACCGATCCTTCCCAGAGCCGAGAGAGGACCACCGATCCTTCCCAGAGCCGAGAGAGGACCACCGATCTTTCCCAGAGTCGAGAGAGGACCACAGATCCTTCCCAGAGCCGAGAGTGGACCACCGATCCTTCCCAGATCCTAGAGAGGACCACCGATCCTTCCCAGAGCCGAGAGAGGACCACCGATCCTTCCCAGAGCCTAGAGAGGACCACCGATCCTTCCCAGAGCCGAGAGAGGACCACCGATCCTTCCCATAGCCGAGAGAGGACCACCGATCCTTCCCAGAGCCGAGAGAGGACCACCGATCCTTCTCATAGTCGAGAGAGGACCACCGATCCTTCCCATAGTCGAGAGAGGACCACCGATCCGTCCCAGAGCCGAGAGAGGACCCCCGATCCTTCCCAGAGCCGAGAGAGGACCACCGATCCTTCCCATAGTCGAGAGAGGACCACCGATCCTTCCCAGAGCCGAGAGAGGACCCCCGATCCGTCCCAGAGCCGAGAGAGGACCCCCGATCCGTCCCAGAGCCGAGAGAGGACCCCCGATCCATCCCAGAGCCGAGAGAGGACCCCCGATCCGTCCCAGAGCCGAGAGAGGACCCCCGATCCTTCCCAGAGCCGAGAGAGGACCACCGATCCTTCCCAGAGCCCAGAGAGGACCACCGATCCTTCCCATAGTCGAGAGAGGACCACCGATCCGTCCCAGAGCCGAGAGAGGACCCCCCGATCCTTCCCAGAGCCGAGAGAGGACCACCGATCCTTCCCAGAGCCGAGAGAGGACCACCGATCCTTCCCATAGTCGAGAGAGGACCACCGATCCGTCCCAGAGCCGAGAGAGGACCCCCGATCCTTCCCAGAGCCGAGAGAGGACCACCGATCCTTCCCATAGTCGAGAGAGGACCACCGATCCTTCCCAGAGCCGAGAGAGGACCCCCGATCCGTCCCAGAGCCGAGAGAGGACCCCCGATCCGTCCCAGAGCCGAGAGAGGACCCCCGATCCTTCCCAGAGCCGAGAGAGGACCCCCGATCCGTCCCAGAGCCGAGAGAGGACCCCCGATCCTTCCCAGAGCCGAGAGAGGACCCCCGATCCTTCCCAGAGCCGAGAGAGGACCACCGATCCTTCCCATAGTCGAGAGAGGACCACCGATCCTTCCCAGAGCCGAGAGAGGACCACCGATCCTTCCCATAGTCGAGAGAGGACCACCGATCCTTCCCAGAGCCGAGAGAGGACCACCGATCCTTCCCAGAGTCTAGCATGTGCCACCAGTTCTTGAATCCTTGACATCTCTCCAATCCTTTCTGGGGCATTTTTAATTTCAAAAACAAGAATTTTGCTTCTCAGTTTTCCTAAAACAACTTTCTTCTACCAAGTTAAACGCCCCCAGACTATGATAATACACAAGCACAGTTCAGAGACAATGTGAGTGGACTGAACTGACATCTGCCCCTGGGGTACACGTGTGGAGAAGCTGAGGTCAATGTGTACATCAGCACGATTATCTATAGTGTATTCTAGAACATCCTGTACAGAGGGCAATAAGCTGATACACCAGGGCAGGGGGCAAGGTTCTTCATGGATAGATCTGATAACATCCCCCTCCCCACTGAGCACACAAGGACAGAGGGAATCCCCAGCAGGATCATCATCGATAACATCTCTCACCTGAATAGCAGGAACCAGAGTGAAATATCCGATCAGAATGATCCCCAGCTCGGTGGCCATGTTCTTCATGATGGACCAGCTCTCGTTACTTAACCCTGAACATACCACAGATACATAGATTAGAGCGGGATCCATGAACACGTGCCAGAACCACCTAACCCAGGGGTCACTCACCTTGTGCAATGCGAAGCTTCACCTCAAGGTCAACTGGGGTGGACACAACAGATTTCGTCAGCACCAAAACATTTTCTAATCCAATGACCACGACCAGATAAGGGAAGATCTCCCTGCAGGAGGAGACATGTAAAGAGGGGGGCGCTCTATGAGCACAGTATACGAAGACAAACTTGGGGGAGCAAGAGCGGAGACCCCAACCAAATGTACAGAAGAGTGCATGCCGTCCTCTGACATTTCCATACACTATGACCCGGCTGAACGCTACATACCCGCCATTGAGGGTTGGCGTCAGTCCAAAGAGGGTGCACAACCCAACGGACATCAACAGTGAGCTCAGGACTGTCACGACCGCGGCCAAGGCAAGGCCCCACTTGGACTTCACCAGGTCAATCTTCCCTTTAAAGCAAAAAAATGAATAAATAAACCCGCACACGTATGTAACTCCTATACAAGAGGAACAGGGATCATATGACATACATGTAGTCTACACGCTCTGGTATCACGGATGATAAAAGGTCTCTCTGCAAAGACTAAAGGAGCAGAAAGCTGAAGGTACAAGTTCTCACTGCCAGCAATATGGAATACCTGGTGACTACATGTGACACTGCGTGAATGTCCGATAGTCCGGAACACTCTGCTTCATCACACAGGACATCCATGAAGAGTCTGGGTGCAACCAACATATCTAAAACAGCTTCTATGCAGACCTATGCGTCTCCATGGTAACAGACTACAGTGTAGTCTGGTCACACTAGCCCTCAATGTTACAGACGACCTTCATCCTTTCGCAGCTCAGACACTTACTGGTGGAGAAGTAGATGTATGCAAACAGGATGAAGTACGTGGTGACCAGAGGAATCAGCTCGGCTATCCCAATCTCCTCCTTGAAATGGACATGGATGATGTTGTGCCCTCGGGAACTGCAGTTGGTGCTGGGATGGAGCTGTCTCAGACGGGTCCTCAGGCTACTTAGAAACCTGCCATTAGAGAAAGAATGTGGTCAGAAGCTGACCATACACTGGAGGAGGTTTGTTACAATGTACAGTGTGTTTTCTATAATATAACATACTTTGCGTCGTATCTGCGCAGCGCCAGTGTGATGGTGTAAGACACGATCCGCTTGCGATTGTACAGGCTGACACCGCTCTGCTTCCCCGGCACTCCGAACAGCAAGTCTGCAGGCGAGGGGAGGGAGGGAAAGAATAATCCTTAAAGGGCCGCTCCAGTTTTATGTAAATTAGGCACTTTGGGGTCTCCGCTATGGGGGTTCTCCTACCTCGGAGGGTGGCGGAGGTCTGCAGGGTCTTGGGCTCATGCTGCTGAATGGTCCGGATGAGGTCGGGATCCTTGTTGAATTGTTCTCGGTTGTTATGCCAGAAGTTGCCTGGTGATAAGAGGAGGCAGCCATGTTCAGGAAGTTTGTCTCGGAGTTTCTTCAGTCCGGGCAGAAGGTCGGTGACCTGCAGACAGACGTCCTCCAGGCTCCTCCCACCGCCCCTGGCGGAATGGGTTAAGAAAATTATAGAGAACATGCGAAAATGATGAGAAATAAAACCTGTAACTTCTGCAACGTCCTGGTGACCTATGAGCGCACACTATCAGTACTGGCAGGAGGAGACAACACCAACACTTACATGAGACTGATCTGCAGTAACCAGGCACAGCCACTACACAGAGGATGGCGCTGTGCTCCAGCCAGTACACAGCAGTCCCTGCATGAAACCCCCACCCAAAATAGACCCCAGATCCACACAGGGCACACTTACCTCTCTCTCAGCACATGATTTCTGATCTCTTCTACTAATCCAAACACTCTGGACAGAGGAGAGCGGAAGATGTCGACGGCCAGGAAGTTCTTGTCCCACGGAGAAACAACCCCCTTTACCAGAACCTGCTGGATGTAGGCGACAGGCCGGCCAAGATACTGCAGCGACAAGTACATACACGTCATCTGTCACACCAAATACAGCAAAAACATCACAGCAATATAAACCTCACCAGACCAAAGAGCTGAGGGTCTGTTACTATTGTATATATAATACACACATCAGTGGTGCGAGACTCTCCTGTCCTAACACTGTGTACAAAGTATCAGTGCACACAAAATGTATCTGTATAGGCTCACACAGGACTGTCTACACTGATACAACTGTAACAAACCCTCTACTGGGGGAAGAATTTAGTCAGCAAGTGACGCATACACTTTACTATGGTAATTGGGAGGGGGGTCTTGGAGTTAAAAATCTTCAGATATCACAGGGAGTTCAATTATATCCTGTATTATACTCCAGAGCTGCACTCACTATTCTGCTGGTACAGTCACTGTGTACATACATTACATTACTTATCCTGTACTGATCCTGAGTTACATCCTGTATTATACTCCAGAGCTGCGCTCACTATTCTGCTGGTGCAGTCACTGTGTACATACATTACATTACTTATCCTGTACTGATCCTGAGTTACATCCTGTATTATACTCCAGAGCTGCGCTCACTATTCTGCTGGTACAGTCACTGTGTACATACATTACATTACTTATCCTGTACTGATCCTGAGTTACATCCTGTATTATACTCCAGAGCTGCACTCACTATTCTGCTGGTACAGTCACTGTGTACATACATTACTTACCCTGTACTGATCCTGAGTTATATCCTGTATTATACTCCAGAGCTGCACTCACTATTCTGCTGGTACAGTCACTGTGTACATACATTACATTACTTATCCTGTACTGATCCTGAGTTATATCCTGTATTATACTCCAGAGCTGCGCTCACTATTCTGCTGGTGCAGTCACTGTGTACATACATTACATTACTTATCCTGTACTGATCCTGAGTTATATCCTGTATTATACTCCAGAGCTGCACTCACTATTCTGCTGGTACAGTCACTGTGTACATACATTACATTACTTATCCTGTACTGATCCTGAGTTATATCCTGTATTATACTCCAGAGCTGCACTCACTATTCTGCTGGTGCAGTCACTGTGTACATACATTACATTACTGATCCTGTACTGATCCTGAGTTAAATCCTGTATTATCCTCCAGAGCTGCGCTCACTATTCTGCTGGTACAGTCACTGTGTACATACATTACATTACTTATCCTGTACTGATCCTGAGTTACATCCTGTATTATACTCCAGAGCTGTACTCACTATTCTGCTGGTACAGTCACTATGTACATACATTACATTACTTATCCTGTACTGATCTGGAGTTACATCCTTTATTATACTCCAGAGCAGCGCTCACTATTCTGCTGGTGCAGTCACTGTGTACATACATTACATTACTTATCCTGTACTGATCCTGAGTTACATCCTGTATTATACTCCAGAGCTGCACTCACTATTCTGCTGGTGCAGTCACTGTGTACATACATTACATTACTTATCCTGTACTGATCCTGAGTTACATCCTGTATTATACTCCAGAGCTGCACTCACTATTCTGCTGGTGCAGTCACTGTGTACATACATTACATTACTTATCCTGTACTGATCCTGAGTTACATCCTGTATTATACTCCAGAGCTGCGCTCACTATTCTGCTGGTACAGTCACTGTGTACATACATTACATTACTTATCCTGTACTGATCCTGAGTTACATCCTGTATTATACTCCAGAGCTGCGCTCACTATTCTGCTGGTACAGTCACTGTGTACATACATTACATTACTTATCCTGTACTGATCCTGAGTTACATCCTGTATTATACTCCAGAGCTGCGCTCACTATTCTGCTGGTACAGTCACTGTGTACATACAGTCATATGAAAAAGTTTGGGCACCCCTATTAATCTTAATCATTTTTAGTTCTAAATATTTGGGTGTTTGCAACAGCCATTTCAATTTGATATATCTAATAACTGATGGACACAGTAATATTTCAGGATTGAAATGAGGTTTATTGTACTAACAGAAAATGTGCAATATGCATTAAACCAAAATTTGACCGGTGCAAAAATTTGGGTACCCTTATCATTTTATTGATTTGAATACTCCTAACTACTTTTTACTGACTTACTGAAGCACAAAATTGGTTTTGTAACCTCACTGAGCTTTGAACTTCATAGCCAGGTGTATCCAATCATGAGAAAAGGTATTTAAGGTGGCCAATTGCAAGTTGTTCTCCTATTTGAATCTCCTCTGAAGAGTGGCATCATGGGCTCCTCAAAACAACTCTCAAATGATCTGAAAACAAAGATTGTTCAACATAGTTGTTCAGGGGAAGGATACAAAAAGTTGTCTCAGACATTTAACCTGTCAGTTTCCACTGTGAGGAACATAGTAAGGAAATGGAAGACCACAGGGACAGTTCTTGTTAAGCCCAGAAGTGGCAGGCCAAGAAAAATATCAGAAAGGCAGAGAAGAAGAATGGTGAGAACAGTCAAGGACAATCCACAGACCACCTCCAAAGAGCTGCAGCATCATCTTGCTGCAGATGGTGTCACTGTGCATCGGTCAACAATACAGCACACTTTGCACAAGGAGAAGCTGTATGGGAGAGTGATGCGAAAGAAGCCGTTTCTGAAAGCACGCCACAAACAGAGTCGCCTGAGGGATGCAAAAGCACATTTGGACAAGCCAGCTTCATTTTGGAAGAAGGTCCTGTGGACTGATGAAACAAAGATTGAGTTGTTTGGTCATACAAAAAGGCGTTATGCATGGCGTCCAAAAAACACAGCATTCCAAGAAAAACACTTGCTACCCACTGTAAAGTTTGGTGGAGGTTCCATCATGCTTTGGGGCTGTGTGGCCAATGCCGGCATCGGGAATCTTGTTAAAGTTGAGGGTCGCATGGATTCAACTCAGTATCAGCAGATTCTTGAGAATAATGTACAAGAATCAGTGACGAATTTGAAGTTACGCCGGGGATGGATATTTCAGCAAGACAATGATCCAAATCTACTCAGGCATTCATGCAGAGGAACAATTACAATGTTCTGGAATGGCCATCCCAGTCCCCAGACCTGAATATCATTGAACATCTGTGGGATAATTTGAAGCGGGCTGTCCATGCTCGGCGACCATCAAACTTACCTGAACTGGAATTGTTTTGTAAAGAGGAATGGTCAAAAATACCTTCATCCAGGATCCAGGAACTGATTAAAAGCTACAGGAAGCGACTAGAGGCAAAAGGAGGATCTACTAAATATTAATGTCACTTTTCTGTTGAGGTGCCCATACTTTTGCACCGGTCAAATTTTGGTTTAATGCATATTGCACATTTTCTGTTAGTACAATAAACCTCATTTCAATCCTGAAATATTACTGTGTGCATCAGTTATTAGATATATCAAATTGAATTGGCTGTTGCAAACACCCAAATATTTAGAACTAAAAATGATTAAGATTAATAGGGGTGCCCAAACTTTTTCATATGACTGTACATTACATTACTTATCCTGTACTGATCCTGAGTTACATCCTGTATTATACTCCAGAGCTGCGCTCACTATTCTGCTGGTGCAGTCACTGTGTACATACATTACATTACTTATCCTGTACTGATCCTGAGTTATATCCTGTAGTATACTCCAGAGCTGCGCTCACTATTCTGCTGGTGCAGTCACTGTGTACATACATTACATTACTTATCCTGTACTGATCCTGAGTTATATCCTGTAGTATACTCCAGAGCTGCGCTCACTATTCTGCTGGTGCAGTCACTGTGTACATACATTACATTACTTATCCTGTACTGATCCTGAGTTATATCCTGTAGTATACTCCAGAGCTGCACTCACTATTCTGCTGGTACAGTCACTGTGTACATACATTACATTACTTATCCTGTACTGATCCTGAGTTATATCCTGTATTATACTCCAGAGCTGCGCTCACTATTCTGCTGGTACAGTCACTGTGTACATACATTACATTACTTATCCTGTACTGATCCTGAGTTACATCCTGTATTATACTCCAGAGCTGCGCTCACTATTCTGCTGGTGCAGTCACTGTGTACATACATTACATTACTTATCCTGTACTGATTCTGAGTTACATCCTGTATTATACTCCAGAGCTGCGCTCACTATTCTGCTGGTGCAGTCACTGTGTACATACATTACATTACTTATCCTGTACTGATCCTGAGTTACATCTGTATTATACTCCAGAGCTGCGCTCACTATTCTGCTGGTGCAGTCACTATGTACATACATTACATTACTTATCCTGTACTGATCCTGAGTTACATCCTGTATTATACTCCAGAGCTGCACTCACTATTCTGCTGGTACAGTCACTGTGTACATACATTACATTACTTATCCTGTACTGACCCTGAGTTACATCCTGTATTATACTCCAGAGCTGCGCTCACTATTCTGCTGGTGCAGTCACTGTGTACATACATTACATTACTTATCCTGTACTGATCCTGAGTTACATCCTGTATTATACTCCAGAGCTGCGCTCACTATTCTGCTGGTGCAGTCACTGTGTACATACATTACATTACTTATCCTGTACTGATCCTGAGTTACATCCTGTATTATACTCCAGAGCTGCGCTCACTATTCTGCTGGTACAGTCACTGTGTACATACATTACATTACTTATCCTGTACTGATCCTGAGTTACATCCTGTATTATACTCCAGAGCTGCGCTCACTATTCTGCTGGTACAGTCACTGTGTACATACATTACATTACTTATCCTGTATTATACTCCAGAGCTGCGCTCACTATTCTGCTGGTGCAGTCGCTGTATACATATGATATGAGACTCTCCCTGCCCCCTGACTACAGGTACCTCTGGGGTGGGTATATAATGGGGCAGCCTGTACTGGGGTCTATAATGTGGTCTTATTACTATGGGCTCATCCTGGAGACAATTTGTTTGTTACCTCGTCCAATCCTGTTAATATCTGGATAAGTTGGGTGATAACCAATATGGCCTCTGTCACCCAGCTTTCCTACCAATCTATTGAAGGTGATTGGAGGAGGATTTCAGGCAGGATAAATGACTACTCACCCAGTCTGGGCGATCGCTGCGGTCATCTGGGCTCAGTTCGGCTGGAGGTGGGGCGTAGTCCTTTACAGGGGTGATGTACTCGACGGGTCCTGTGCCAGGTAGAGGAAGCTTCAGAAGAGGAGAGCTGGGGAGAGGGGGGAGAAGACGACATCACATGAAAGGGGGCGCCATGACAAAGTCAGATAGTCTGTGACAACACGAGAGTTAAAGGGGTGTTCCAGGGTGTGGTGATCCCCAGGATAGTTTAGATGGACACCAAGAAACCGCCACTGATCAGCTTATATCAGGTGCCTCGAGTGTACACAGCGCCGTACACAGTATAGTGGCCATGCCAAGGTACTACAGATCAGCTCTTATTCAGAGGCACAGAACCTGAACTGCAGTACCCAAACATGGCCACTACACCGCACACGGCGCTGTCTGCTGCTGGGTCTATACACTATGGAGTTAGGAAGTCAGGAGACTAATAAGAGATGCAGAGACACCCGGCTGTGGTGTAAGAGCAGAGGCCTGACGTGTGCAGAGCGGTGGTGAGGAAACGTCCCGTGTAAAGAGGTGCGAACAATAGTGCAAGGAGGACACACAAGAGATCCAGGCACCGAAAAGTGGTCCGGCCGGTCAAGTCAGTAACTGTAGTAAAGGTGTCAGCTCCACCTGGAGACTGCTGAAAAGTACACACCATGTGACAGCCATGAGCTCATACTGACAGGCCTCAGGTAACCACTCCGGTCAGAACCAGTAACCAAAACACATACAAGGAAGGAGGGAGGGGGAGGTGGCAATAACCAAACCAGGACACAATATATAACTACATAGGTGTGTGTGTGTCATATCACATATATATATTACACTATATACACACACACCACACTGTATATACCCTACATCACCTAAGTAACCTAGAATACACAGCAACACCAGACATTATATATACCGTATATACAAGGCCCACAGTCTCCTATAGAGGGGGCAGTATTATAGTAGTTATATTCTTGTACATAGGAGGTAGTATTATAGTAGTTATATTCTTGTACATAGGAGCAGTATTATAGTAGTTATATTCTTGTACATAGGGGCAGTATTATAGTAGTTATATTCTTGTACATAGGGGCAGTATTATAGTAGTTATATTCTTGTACATAGGAGGTAGTATTATAGTAGTTATATTCTTGTACATAGGAGGCAGTATTATAGTAGTTATATTCTTGTACATAGGAGGTAGTATTATAGTAGTTATATTCTTGTACATAGGAGCAGTATTATAGTAGTTATATTCTTGTACATAGGAGGCAGTATTATAGTAGTTATATTCTTGTACATAGGAGCAGTATTATAGTAGATATATTCTTGTACATAGGAGCAGTATTATAGTAGTTATATTCTTGTACATAGCAGTAGTATTATAGTAGTTATATTCTTGTACATAGGAGCAGTATTATAGTAGTTATATTCTTGTACATAGGGGGCAGTATTATAGTAGTTATATTCTTGTACATAGGAGCAGTATTATAGTAGTTACATTCTTGTACATAGCAGTAGTATTATAGTAGTTATATTCTTGTACATAGGAGCAGTATTATAGTAGTTATATTCTTGTACATAGGAGTAGTATTATAGTAGTTATATTCTTGTACATAGGAGCAGTATTATAGTAGTTATATTCTTGTACATAGGGGCAGTATTATAGTAGTTATATTCTTGTACATAGGTGCAGTATTATAGTAGTTATATTCTTGTACATAGGAGTAGTATTATAGTAGTTATATTCTTGTACATAGGAGTAGTATTATAGTAGTTATATTCTTGTATATAGGAGGTAGTATTATAGTAGTTATATTCTTGTATATAGGAGGTAGTATTATAGTAGTTATATTCTTGTACATAGGAGCAGTATTATAGTAGTTATATTATTGTACATAGGGGGCAGTATTATAGTAGTTATATTCTTGTACATAGGAGGTAGTATTATAGTAGTTATATTCTTGTACATAGGAGGTAGTATTATAGTAGTTATATTCTTGTACATAGGAGCAGTATTATAGTAGTTATATTCTTGTACATAGGAGGTAGTATTATAGTAGTTATATTCTTGTACATAGGAGGTAGTATTATAGTAGTTATATTCTTGTACATAGGAGGTATTATAGTAGTTATATTCTTGTACATAGGGGCAGTATTATAGTAGTTATATCCTTGTACATAGGAGCAGTATTATAGTAGTTATATTCTTGTACATAGGGGCAGTATTATAGTAGTTATATTCTTGTACATAGGAGTAGTATTATAGTAGTTATATTCTTGTACATAGGGGCAGTATTATAGTAGTTATATTCTTGTACATAGGGGGTAGTATTATAGTAGTTATATTCTTGTACATAGGGGGCAGTATTATAGTAGTTATATTCTTATACATAGGAGCACTATTATAGTAGTTATATTCTTGTATATAGGAGCAGTATTATAGTAGTTATATTCTTGTACATAGGAGCAGTATTATAGTAGTTATATTCTTGTACATAGGAGCAGTATTATAGTAGTTATAGTCTTGTACATAGGAGTAGTATTATACTAGCTATATTCTTGTACATAGGGGCAGTATTATAGTAGTTATATTCTTGTACATAGGAGGTAGTATTATAGTAGTTATATTCTTGTACATAGGAGGTAGTATTATAGTAGTTATATTCTTGTACATAGGAGCAGTATTATAGTAGTTATATTCTTGTACATAGGAGTAGTATTATAGTAGTTATATTCTTGTACATAGGAGTAGTATTATAGTAGTTATATTCTTGTACATAGGATACACTATTATAGTAGTTATATTCCTGTACATAGGAGCAGTATTATAGTAGTTATATTCTTGTACATAGGGGCAGTATTATAGTAGTTATATTCTTGTACATAGGAGCAGTATTATAGTAGTTATATTCTTGTACATAGGAGGCAGTATTATAGTCGTTATATTCTTGTACATAGGAGCAGTATTATAGTAGTTATATTCTTGTACATAGGAGCAGTATTATAGTAGTTATATTCTTGTACATAGGGGTAGTATTATAGTAGTTATATTCTTGTACATAGGAGTAGTATTATAGTAGTTATATTCTTGTACATAGGATACACTATTATAGTAGTTATATTCCTGTACATAGGAGCAGTATTATAGTAGTTATATTCTTGTACATAGGGGCAGTATTATAGTAGTTATATTCTTGTACATAGGAGTAGTATTATAGTAGTTATATTCTTGTACATAGGGGTATTATTATAGTAGTTATATTCTTGTACATAGGAGTAGTATTATAGTAGTTATATTCTTGTACATAGGGGTATTATTATAGTAGTTATATTCATGTACATAGGAGGTAGTATTATAGTAGTTATATTCTTGTACATAGGAGCAGTATTATAGTAGTTATATTCTTGTACATAGAAGGTAGTATTATAGTAGTAATATTCTTGTATATAGGAGCAGTATTATAGTAGTTATATTCTTGTACATAGGAGGCAGTATTATAGTAGTTATATTCTTGTACATAGGGCAGTATTATAGTAGTTATATTCTTGTACATAGGAGGTAGTATTATAGTAGTTATATTCTTGTACATAGGGGGCAGTATTATAGTAGTTATATTCTTGTACATAGGGGGCAGTATTATAGTAGTTATATTCTTGTACATAGAAGCAGTATTATAGTAGTTATATTCTTGTACATAGGAGCAGTATTATAGTAGTTATATTCTTGTATATAGGAGCAGTATTATAGTATTTATGTTCTTGTACATAGGAGCAGTATTATAGTATTTATATTCTTGTACATAGGAGCAGTATTATAGTATTTATATTCTTGTACATAGGAGCAGTATTATAGTAGTTATATTCTTGTACATAGGAGTAGTATTATAGTAGTTATATTCTTGTACATAGTAGTATTATAGTAGTTATATTCTTGTACATAGGAGCAGTATTATAGTAGTTATATTCTTGTACATAGGAGGTAGTATTATAGTAGTTATATTCTTGTACATAGGATCAGTATTATAGTAGTTATATTCTTGTACATAGGATCAGTATTATAGTAGTTATATTCTTGTACATAGGAGTAGTATTATAGTAGTTATATTCTTGTACATAGGAGGTAGTATTATAGTAGTTATATTCTTGTACATAGGAGCAGTATTATAGTAGTTATATTCTTGTACATAGGATCAGTATTATAGTAGTTATATTCTTGTACATAGGATCAGTATTATAGTAGTTATATTCTTGTACATAGGGGGCAGTATTATAGTAGTTATATTCTTGTACATAGGGGTATTATTATAGTAGTTATATTCTTGTACATAGGAGGCAGTATTATAGTAGTTATATTCTTGTACATAGGAGCAGTATTATAGTAGTTATATTCTTGTACATAGGATCAGTATTATAGTAGTTATATTCTTGTACATAGGAGTAGTATTATAGTAGTTATATTCTTGTACATAGGAGCAGTATTATAGTAGTTATATTCTTGTACATAGGAGGCAGTATTATAGTAGTTATATTCTTGTACATAGGAGCAGTATTATAGTAGTTATATTCTTGTACATAGGAGGTAGTATTATAGTAGTTATATTCTTGTACATAGGAGCAGTATTATAGTAGTTATATTCTTGTACATAGGAGCAGTATTATAGTAGTTATATTCTTGTACATGAAGGTAAGGGGAGATTATGAAACAAGTATGAAAAAGTGTACAAACACCATGCTAAAGTGTGGAGTCTCGTCCCCATGACAGCAGTCACATGTATGTTATATACAGCTGATCTGCGTGTCCATATACCATCACCTTATATACACACACCCCAACCCTTCACACAAGTGACTCAACCGTCAGGAATAGGGAGCGGTGACCATTCAGACTGCATTAACAAAACCTTAGGGCGAGTTATCGCAGGGCCGCGTACACATTGGTTATCTATACATCCAGTCATCTTTATCAGTGATCGCATGGATCTGCAGGTCCAGTCTGACAACCCCGCAGCACCGGCTCTGCACAACAGTGTGAAGCTCTATGGGTACACTCACAGCTCACACATATGTTATGGTTACTGTGGATATGTTGCGGATTTTCAGCAGCCTGTGTTAATGTAGTCAAATATGGTGCCTTATTGTAAGTGTCCTATTATAGTTGTAGTGCACCTGACTGCATCCGTGCAAACGGCCTTCATTATAGTTTGCTCCTGTCATGCATTAACAACCATCATGCAGTTTTATGTGTTACCATAGCAACAGACAACAAGCCCTGTGTAGTCTGATCCTATTGTCATCTAGGTCCAGTTTAGCAGAACTGCAGGAGGACTGGACGGTAAACTGCATCCATACTGCGCCTGTCTGAAAGCGGCCATAACTGCTGTGTAATGTAGAGGTCTGCTTGCTGTCAGTGAATAGCTCACACCTATGTCCAGAGGGGCACAGCTCGTAACCATGCATCACAGCTCTTTTTATTATTTACTAACAGCAAACAGAGATCTTCAATTGTGTGAGGACTGACCCGCCAAGTCTATCAGAGGGTTACACAACTCTGCGCACAGACATTGCACAGGCGGTGACCCTTGGCTGCCGCCACTACAGGCCTCCCAGGTCACACTATAGCCGACAGTCCCAGCATTATCCTCTCCTGACATGGAGGAGACAACACAAGAGCTGCAGTGCTGGCACAATGTGTGAACCTGGCAGGAATCCCATCAGTAATGACCAGACTGCACAGGGCACACGTCTAGTGACAGGCAGGTAAACATGGGCTCCAGCTATTCTCCTGCCAGCAGTCACCAGACATTACATATGACAACACACTCACCTGCTGCCGCAGTGTCTCCTCATACATCGCTGCGGCGTCCGCTCGACAGCGTTACGTGGCTGGCAATACACTTTATAACAAGCAGACAGGAGCAGATATGCAATGGTTGCATGAGATGATGATAAATCATCTTCACAAAGTCTATGACGGGAAGGGTTGTCATAGGGAAATGGTACCTGCTGGCTTACAGACTTATAACTTATACACCAGGTACTTTACCTATGACAGGACGCGATTCTCAGACACTGACAACGACACACAGCACAAGAGCAACCTGAGCCACACAATTACCTTACAGGTCTATATGTTACCATAGTAACAGACCACAAGCCCTGTGTAGTCTGATCCTATGGTGATCCATGATGGTAGTGACACCCTTACCTGTGTGGCCCAGATTCTCAAGACTCACCAGCAAGCGACGATGCAGAGCGCGGTGAAGACGATGATGGGAATGGGGTAGGACGCGCACAGCAGACCATGGCGGTAGAAGGCCTGTGATATCTTCTCACGCAGCTTGTCAGTGATGGGCATCCTCAGATGCTGTCACCTGCGCCCCATCACGAAACGCGCCTGCACGGCTACTCCACAGGGGGCGGTCTGCTTCCGAGGAACATGAGCGACCTGAGCGAGACAGGAGAGAAGACACAGTCAGAAATACAAGCAGTGGTCTGATAGGTGAGAGAACTATAACTCCCAGCATGCCCTGACAGCTAGCGCTCACTTATTCCTAGTTTATTGAACCTCTGAAGAACGCTCCATATGTTTAATACATGGTAATAATACAAAATCAGCCAAGAGCACCCACCCTGCTGACGGGTTCCTATTAAGTTTTTATTCCTAAAGGAAACAAGTAAATAAGTTTGTGAACACAGCAAGAAAGGGTTAATGAAGAAATATAACAAAATAGTGATAGATAATATAATATACACGATATGTGAGTAATACAAGATCCAGAAAACCCACCGGAAGAAAAATAATCCAAGTAACCTGCAGCCCGCAGAGCGGAGGAAATGTGGGGGAGGGGAATATAGCATGCAGCTGTCAGCGTACCGCCTAGTATAACCACCTACAGGTTCCTGCCTGTCCACACTGTACTCTGGGGCCCCTGTGTCCTCTGGGCCTGAAGTCATGTAACTGGGAGGTGAAGAATCACCCGGCAGCCGAAAATACATTACACAACAGCGAGGAAGAGAAAGGAAGGAGAACACGCGAGGAAGAGCGAAATATAATAACCAGGAGAGAGGAGAACATACATTATACTGCTATAATACTGCCCTATGTACAAGAATATAACTACTATAATACTACTCCTATGTACAAGAATATAACTACTATAATACTGCTCCTATGTACAAGAATATAACTACTATAATACTACTCCTATGTACAAGAATATAACTACTATAATACTGCTCCTATGTACAAGAATATACAGTCATATGAAAAAGTTTGGGCACCCCTATTAATCTTAATCATTTTTAGTTCTAAATATTTGGGTGTTTGCAACAGCCATTTCAATTTGATATATCTAATAACTGATGGACACAGTAATATTTCAGGATTGAAATGAGGTTTATTGTACTAACAGAAAATGTGCAATATGCATTAAACCAAAATTTGACCTGTGCAAAAGTATGGGCACCTCAACAGAAAAGTGACATTAATATTTAGTAGATCCTCCTTTTGCAAAAATAACAGCCTCTAGTCGCTTCCTGTAGCTTTTAATCAGTTCCTGGATCCTGGATGAAGGTATTTTTGACCATTCCTCTTTACAAAACAATTCCAGTTCAGTTAAGTTTGATGGTTGCCGAGCATGGACAGCCCGCTTCAAATTATCCCACAGATGTTCAATGATATTCAGGTCTGGGGACTGGGATGACCATTCCAGAACATTCTAATTGTTCCTCTGCATGAATGCCTGAGTAGATTTGGAGCTGTGTTTTGGATCATTGTCTTGCTGAAATATCCATCCCCGGCGTAACTTCAAATTCGTCACTGATTCTTGTACATTATTCTCAAGAATCTGCTGATACTGAGTTGAATCCATGCGACCCTCAACTTTAACAAGATTCCCGGTGCCGGCATTGGCCACACAGCCCCAAAGCATGATGGAACCTCCACCAAATTTTACAGTGGGTAGCAAGTGTTTTTCTTGGAATGCTGTGTTTTTTTGACGCCATGCATAACGCCTTTTTGTATGACCAAACAACTCAATCTTTGTTTCATCAGTCCACAGGACCTTCTTCCAAAATGAAGCTGGCTTGTCCAAATGTGCTTTTGCATACCTCAGGCGACTCTGTTTGTGGCGTGCTTTCAGAAACGGCTTCTTTCGCATCACTCTCCCATACAGCTTCTCCTTGTGCAAAGTGTGCTGTATTGTTGACCGATGCACAGTGACACCATCTGCAGCAAGATGATGCTGCAGCTCTTTGGAGGTGGTCTGTGGATTGTCCTTGACTGTTCTCACCATTCTTCTTCTCTGCCTTTCTGATATTTTTCTTGGCCTGCCACTTCTGGGCTTAACAAGAACTGTCCCTGTGGTCTTCCATTTCCTTACTATGTTCCTCACAGTGGAAACTGACAGGTTAAATCTCTGAGACAACTTTTTGTATCCTTCCCCTGAACAACTATGTTGAACAATCTTTGTTTTCAGATCATTTGAGAGTTGTTTTGAGGAGCCCATGATGCCACTCTTCAGAGGAGATTCAAATAGGAGAACAACTTGCAATTGGCCACCTTAAATACCTTTTCTCATGATTGGATACACCTGGCTATGAAGTTCAAAGCTCAGTGAGGTTACAAAACCAATTTTGTGCTTCAGTAAGTCAGTAAAAAGTAGTTAGGAGTATTCAAATCAATAAAATGATAAGGGTACCCAAATTTTTGCACCGGTCAAATTTTGGTTTAATGCATATTGCACATTTTCTGTTAGTACAATAAACCTCATTTCAATCCTGAAATATTACTGTGTCCATCAGTTATTAGATATATCAAATTGAAATGGCTGTTGCAAACACCCAAATATTTAGAACTAAAAATGATTAAGATTAATAGGGGTGCCCAAACTTTTTCATATGACTGTAACTACTATAAATAATTCTCCTTTTTAAAAAAATATAATAACTATAATAATGCTCCTTTTTTTAAGAATATAAATACTATAATACTGCCCCTTTTTAAAAAAATTTAAATACTATAATTCTTCCCCCTATGTACAAGTATATAACTACTATAATACTACTCCTATGTACAAGAATATAACTACTATAATACTGCCCCTATGTACAAGAATATAACTACTATAATACTCCTCTGCCCCTACTGTACAAGAATATAACTACATAATACTGCTCCTATGTACAACAATATAACTACTATAATACTGCTCCTATGTACAAGAATATAACTACTATAATACTGCTCCTATGTACAAGAATATAACTACTATAATACTGCCCCTATGTACAAAAATATAACTACTATAATACTGCTCCTATGTACAAGAATATAACTACTATAATACTGCTCCTATGTACAAGAATATAACTACTATAATACTACCTCCTATGTACAAGAATATAACTACTATAATACTACTCCTATGTACAAGAATATAACTACTATAATACTGCTCCTATGTACAAGAATATAACTACTATAATACTGCTCCTATGTACAAGAATATAACTACTATAATACTACTCCTATGTACAAGAATATAACTACTATAATACTACCTCCTATGTACAAGAATATAACTACTATAATACTGCTCCTATGTACAAGAATATAACTACTATAATACTGCCCCCTATGTACAAGAATATAACTACTATAATACTGCTCCTATGTACAAGAATATAACTACTATAATACTGCTCCTATGTACAAGAATATAACTACTATAATACTGCTCCTATGTACAAGAATATAACTACTATAATACTTCCCCTATGTACAAGAATATAACTACTATAATACTGCTCCTATGTACAAGAATATAACTACTATAATACTGCTCCTATGTACAAGAATATAACTACTATAATACTACTCCTATGTACAAGAATATAACTACTATAATACTGCTCCTATGTACAAGAATATAACTACTATAATACTGCTCCTATGTACAAGAATATAACTACTATAATACTGCCTCCTATGTACAAGAATATAACTACTATAATACTACCTCCTATGTACAAGAATATAACTACTATAATACTACCTCCTATGTACAAGAATATAACTACTATAATACTGCTCCTATGTACAAGAATATAACTACTATAATACTGCTCCTATGTACAAGAATATAACTACTATAATAATACCTCCTATGTACAAGAATATAACTACTATAATACTGCTCCTATGTACCAGAATATAACTACTATAATACTGCTCCTATGTACAAGAGTATAACTACTATAATACTGCTCCTATGTACAAGAATATAACTACTATAATACTGCCCCCTATGTACAGGAATATAACTACTATAATACTACCTCCTATGTACAAGAATATAACTACTATAATACTGCCTCCTATGTACAAGAATATAACTACTATAATACTGCTCCTATGTACAAGAATATAACTACTATAATACTACTCCTATGTACAAGAATATAACTACTATAATACTGCCCCTATGTACTAGAATATAACTACTATAATACTGCTCCTATGTACAAGAATATAACTACTATAATACTGCTCCTATGTACAAGAATATAACTACTATACTACTCCTATGTACAAGAATATAACTACTATAATACTGCCCCTATGTACAAGAATATAACTACTATAATACTGCTCCTATGTACAAGAATATAACTACTATAATACTGCTCCTATGTACAAGAATATAACTACTATAATACTGCTCCTATGTACAAGAATATAACTACTATAATACTACCTCCTATGTACAAGAATATAACTACTATAATACTACCTCCTATGTACAAGAATATAACTACTATAATACTTCCCCCTATGTACAAGAATATAACTACTATAATACTGCTCCTATGTACAAGAATATAACTACTATAATACTACCTCCTATGTACAAGAATATAACTACTATAATACTGCCTCCTATGTAGAAGAATATAACTACTATAATACTGCCCCTATGTACAAGAATACAGTCATGGCCAAAAGTTTTGAGAATGACACAAATATTAATTTTTACAAAGTCTACTGCTTCAGTTTTTCTAATGGCAATTTGCATATACTCCAGAATGTTATAAAGAGTGATCAGCTTAACAGCAATTACTTGCAAAGTCAATATTTGCCTAGAAAATGAACTTTATCCCCCAAAACACACTTCAACATCATTGCAGCCCTGCCTTAAAAGGACCACCTAACATCGTTTCAGTGATTGCTCCATTAACACAGGTGTGGGTGTTGATGAGGACAGGGCTGGAGATCAATCTGTCATGATTAAGTAAGAATGACACCACTGGACACTTTTTTTTTTTTTTTTTTAAACTCGTTTTATTGAAAATTGCGTATCAGACAAAGGAAAAGAAATCAAAACAAATACATAACATGTTGCGCACCAAAAAACGAGAATTTCAATGTAAATTCACTCAACGCACCACATCCCACCTCGCCAGGTCCTCGTCCCATCCGGACCATATAACGTAGACTCGGTACAGAAAGAATATAATCAGGACATGCGTAATACTGTATACATCAGTTATCATGTACAAAACATGCAGTCAATAAGTCAAGGGTAACAACAAGGATACACTCCAAAATGAGAGGTCGTGGATACTCCTGGTGTCTCGCGCCCCTCACGGCATGAGTAAATTAATGGCAGAGCGCAATGAGGGAGCCGTATATTGGGTTACCGGAGAATTGCACCATGTTCCCCACACCTTATGGAATTTCTGAGGGCACCCTCTCCCTTTATACACAATCTGGTTATAAGGAAGAACAGTATTAACAAGTTTCTTCCACTGAGATACTGATGGGGGTTTCGGAGCCATCCATCGCAGTGCGATAGCTTTCCTAGCATAAAATAAAGACTCCCTCAAAAGGATTCTAACATGGTGTTGCCATATTTCTTCATCTAATACGCCGAAAAGGCATATCTCTGGGGTTAATGGTATAGGTTTAGCCAGAACTTCCGCCAGGAGATCCACGACCCCTTTCCAAAAACATTGTATGATCGGACATTCCCAAATCATATGCCAAAAGTCTGCCTGTGGACAAAGACACCTAAGGCATCCGGGGTTGGGCAGACGTCCCATTTTGTATAGACGGGAAGGTGTCAAGTAACATTGGTGTAGAATATACGTTTGAATCAGTTTGTTGTTAGCTGAAGGTGACACATGTTGAGGAGATTCAAGGATATCTTGAATCATCTCATCTGTGAGAGTTGGGATATTTATGCTCCATCGCGTCAAGGCCGGGGCGTCCAAAGTGGACACCTTGGCCTGTATCAGATGTGCATATAAAGTAGATATCAAACCCCCAGGGCCCTGTGAGCGAAGTATGCCGATAAGCGGATACTCAGATATATTGTCCAATCGATCCGGGAACTGAGAAGAAAGTGCATGTCTAATCTGTAGATATCTAAAGAACTGCGTTCTAGGGATGCCATAGGAGGAGCTTAGCGAGTCAAACGTTTTAAAAACCCCTTGTATGTACAGGTCACTAAGAGAGGACACGCCATACTGCGACCAGGCCCGGGCGCCAGGCAGGGCAAATAACGTCGGCAGACCAGGGTTGTGCCAAAGCGGGGTCTCCGCAGGTATATCAGAATAAGTGGACACCTTTTTCGCCTGACGCCAGACCTGTCCCGCCAGGGCATGGATGGGCAACAATTTCCCCTAAACAAGGCCGGGTGTTCCAACACCGGCCACAGATTATGCAGACCCAGGTGGTGAGCCAGATGTGCCTCGGACCTCGGTAGGGGATCAGATGAGAGCCACTTCCTAATAAAACGGAGCTGTCCTGCCAGGTAGTAAAGAAACAGATCAGGGAGTGATGTGCCCCCGAGCTGCTTTGGTCGTTGTAGAGATGACAACCTAAGCTTAGATCTAGAGTTTCCCCATATAAAGGAGATAATGAGGGAGTCCATTTGTTTAAAAAATCTAAGGGGCACGGACACAGCAGAATGGCTTATAGCATATAGACATTTGGGTAGTACTATCATTTTAACTAGGTTGATTCTACCAGCCACCGACAAAGGCAGTGTAGCCCAAAGATTAAACTTAACCCTAAAGTGCGAGATGAGCGGAAAGATGTTCTGTTCCAAAAAACACCTATGGTCCCTAGATATAAAGATGCCCAGATATTTGCAGTTTGAGACTGTAGTCAATCCACATACCACATTCCCCTCAGCTACACTTGACGCACGGCCAATATGCATGTATGAGGACTTAGTCCAATTGGTCCGTAGGCCAGAATAATTACCAAATTCATCAATTATAGCCATGGCTCTGGGCAGAGACCGGGAGGGGTCGCTCATAAACAGGAGTAAGTCATCGGCATATAGTGCTGTTCTCTCCTCCCGGGTGCCTATCACTATGCCTTTATATATGGGGTCATTCCGAAGCAGTATTGCCAAGGGTTCCACCGCCAGAGCAAACAGTAGCGGTGACAATGGACATCCTTGTCTTGTACCCCTACCCAAAGGAAAGTAGGAAGACAACGCGCCATTAATGGACAGTGCCGCTCTAGGGGAACAGTATAGAAGGGAAATCCAGGTAACAAACCCCTC
The DNA here is from genome assembly GCA_947044405.1 of Leptodactylus fallax. Lineage (NCBI taxonomy): Eukaryota > Metazoa > Chordata > Amphibia > Anura > Leptodactylidae > Leptodactylus > Leptodactylus fallax. The sequence continues at coordinate 5,634 of CAMRHE010001525.1, read as the reverse complement.
TCCAAATCCGTATCCTCGCAACACCTGCAATAGAAAAGGCCACTCGACAGAGTCGAACGCCTTTGTTGCATCTAAAGAAGCCATCGCCCAGTCATGTGAGGATGATGCCCCAATCTGAGTTATCACCTGAGCCCTTCTAAGATTATCCGATGTGGATTTTCCAGGCATAAAGCCTGTCTGATCCGGATGGACAAGGTCGAGAACAACAGAATTTAGCCTTTTCGCCAACATTTTAGTAAGGAGTTTATAATCTATATTAAGCAGTGATATAGGCCTATATGAGCCACAGTCCAGCGGATCCTTGTCAGGCTTAAGTAACAGGATAATGGTGGCGTCATAAAAGGACTCCGGGAGACTGCGACCCACAAAGGCAGCGTTATAACAGTCAAGCAACACCGGGAGAAGCAGGCCCCCATACTGGGCATAAACCTCCACCGGGATGCCGTCCGGACCCGGCGATTTGCCCCTTGCCATATCTGCCAGGGCACCCGATAGCTCCTCTAGCGTAAAAGGGGAATCTAAAAATTCACGTTGGTCTTCTGACAATGTAGGAAGGGGGATCAAGCCCAAATAGGTGGCAAGCTCTCCGTCAGTGACTCTAAGCTTGGAGAGGTATAACTCACTGTAATACCTATAAAATCTGTCACTAATGGCCAAGCTATTGGACAGTACCTCCCCCGTCTCTGAATGTACTCGTAGTATTGCAGGTGAGGCTGTGTTTTGATGTATCAGTTGAGCTAGAAAGCTGCTCGACTGGTTGCCGAGTTCGTAAAACTTCTGTTTGCTAAAAAACAGAGACCTACGTGCCTTGTCATGCAGTATATGCAGATATTGTCTACCCGTCTGCAACCATTGAGACCTAGCCTCATCAGTTGGATTAGCCACGTATGCGGCTTCGAGCGAGGCACACTGGGTCGCCAAGGTGGTCTCCAACAGCGAGGATTCCCTCTTTACAAAGGAAATGGAGGACTTAATACAACCCCTAAGATATGCCTTCATAGTTTCCCATAAGAGGAGCGGAGAAGTGTTTGGGGAATTAATGGTCAAAAACGTCTGAAGTTGATCAGGTATTCGATCATGTGGTACAAATAGTTTCAACCAAAATGGGTGGATTCGCCAACCCTGTCGTGGCTTAGCAGCCGTACTACTATTTAATTGGACCAACAACGGGGAATGATCAGACACTGCCCTGGGTAAATAGGATATGGTCTGCAACAAAGAATATGCTTTAGTATTTCCAAAAGCATGGTCAATCCTGGACAGAGTATGTCTGTTGGCAGAGTGACAGGAAAAGGTGCGGGCCTCCGGAAACCGGACCCGCCACAAATCCAACCACCCCAATTCACGGATCACTCCGGCCATTGTAGTAGGGCGAGGCAGAGAGGGGGGAACCTGGCTCCGCGGAGAACCGATCCAATGCAATATCCATAACTTTGTTAAAGTCACCCAAACATAATGCAATAGCCCCAGGGAATCGGGTCGCAAACTGCGCAGCCTGCTGGAGCACAGCAAGATCAGACGCCGGTGGCAAGTACACACCCAGGATAACATACAGGACAGAGTCAACCCAGGCCTGGACAAAAACGTATCGTCCCTCGGGGTCCCTTACAATGAGGCCTGGCTCCCACCTGAGTCTACGATGCACCAAGATGGACACCCCCCTGGAATAGGAAGTGTGTGTAGAGTGAGCCGCCCACTGAACCCATGGCTTCTGAAGTTGCCTGGAATTGTCTGGAACCAAATGAGTTTCCTGAAGGCATATGAGGTGTGGGTCAGCCCTCCTAATCTGAGAGAAAACCAACGACCTCTTTCGTGGGCTACCCAGGCCCCTCACATTCCAAGATAGTACACTAAAGGACGCCATGGTCGTCTAAGAGTGTAATGTAATCATGGCAATTCAGGACCCCAAAAGTGACCCGCCTATGAGTGTGTAGTGCGTGGCTGAGTGAGACACAAAGTGGTGTGCAGCAACCTAAGAACAATATACAAACGAAATGAACCATTACACCCCTAAAGGGTGTGAGACATACTACTGGCATAAACAAACAATATTTGTTAAATTAACCGTGGCTACAATTAACGGGGGAAGAAGTGCACCCACAGTGGTTGGTATACGGGGCACTGTCTTAAAGGTATGGATAATCACTAGGCTAGGAGATATACTATTCAACAGAGCCAGGTTCACATGAGTAAATGAGATACACCGGCGCCCCGGGGGTCGCCAGCCCAGGTAACTATAAGACTACAGGATACTATAATAACAGAACCGCACTTTTCATAAAACTACTTATGCAATAAACAAGAGCATCCCGTAATACATAAGTCCTTATGTATGGTCCGATCGGACCTCTCACCACACGCCGTCAGGATCATCGTCTCGGAGATCGAGGAATAAGAGATAGCCAGTCCTCCACATCCCTCGGTGAAGTAAAGAAAAGGGACCTGCCGTCATGGACGACCCGAAGACGTGCTGGGTAAATCATGGAGTATTGTATAGCCTTTTCTCTCAACCGCCTCTTAACGGCCACGAAGGATGCTCGGGTCTTCTGGAGAGCCGCCGAGAAATCTGGAAACATGGCCACTGCTGCTCCGTTGTACTTAAGCTCGCCGGCCTGGCGCGCAGCCCGCAACGCCGTATCCCGATCCGTGCTGTTAATCAGACGGGCCAACAAGGGTCGAGGAGGTGCGCCCTGAGGCGGCGGTTTAGCCGGAACCCTATGGGCCCGTTCCACTGCAAATATTGGTGAGAAGTGAGCCTCCGGCAGGACATTTTTCAGCCACCCCTCCACAAAGGCCCGAGGATCTTCACCCTCCGCCCGCTCCGGCAGGCCCAGGATACGGAGGTTGTTTCGTCGCAATCTATTCTCCAAGTCATCCGCACGCTGGGTCCACAAACTTGCAGCTCTCTCCAGCTCCTGGAGTTTGGCAGGAAGTGGGTTAACAGTGTCCTCTACCTGAGAGACCCGATCCTCCACCTCACACACCCTGCCTCGCAAGGTCTGAAAGTCCTGACGGAGCAGGCCCAGGTCGATTTTTACCTCCTCAATTTTCCCGGTCAGCGAGGAAGTGCCGGCATGGATCGCCTCCAGTAGCTGTCCAGTAACTTGCTTTAAAGTGGGCTCGGGGTCCTCCTCTGGAAGGGCAGGAGAGGCTGCCTCAAGCGATGGTGATGTAGAAGAGGATGCTGCCCTGGAGAACCCCCTCAGGCGATCAGAGACAGAGGTTGATTGCGGGCGACTCATTTTAGAGAGTCGGCGGCCGCTCTTCCTGCGTTCCGTACAGGTGGATATGTTGGCAGAGGAGGAGGTGTGATTGTAGCAAGACCTGGCCGGCCCCAGAGGATTATAGACAAGGTCTCTGGCTAATAGCAGTTGCACAGTAGGAGCCTCTATGTCAGGCCACCAGGGCCAATAAGCCAGCCGAGGACAGACAGTAACTCAACAGTCCAATAGTATCGATGGCAACAGACTCTGGATTATAAGCGATGTCTCCAAGAGAGAGCCGTCAGCAGAGTAATGAAATAAATAGATTGCCAGGAGGAACTAAGAGGGAACGGATGGCAACTCAGCGATCCAATAGTGCCGATAGCAACAGTCACTGGATTATAAGTAAGGCCTCCAAGAAGGCCAGTGGCGAAGTGATGGAGTAGATAGATTGCCAGGAGGAACTAGAGGAGGACAGATGGTAACTCAACAGTCCAATAGCACATACAGCAACCGTCACTGGATTATAAGTAAAGCCTTCCAGAGAAGCAGTCAGCAGGACGATAAATCGTACAGAGGCACACACCTTCAATGGGTCAGAGACAGTTGATGGCTGCCACAGATATTGCCTTGCACTACTGCCCAGAGGAGCCAGGGGATGGTCCTATCGTGCCCAGCAGCAAGGAGGAGAGAGGAATGCCGGCTCCCAAACTTCCAGGCAGGGATAGAGGGAACCGTCAGAGATAGGCTCAGCTCGCCAGGAACGCCAGACTCAGCGCCCCCTCATCAGCAGATGGCCAAACCGGTCAGGGTTAAAATGGCCGCCCGCCACGTGGAGAGAGGGGGAGACCGCCGTCCGGGTGCCAGCAGGACCAGCGGCCCCAGCGGTGCCTGCACAGCCCAGGCCGGCCCACGAGCGCAGCCCCAGAACAGCAGCTCCACCCCAGCTCCAGGCCACAGCAGCGCGGGACAGAGCGGCTCCGGCAGCGGGGAGTGTATGGCCGCCGGCCACGTGTAGCGATCACCGACTACTACCCAACGGAGAAGGACACCGGCAGAACGGGAGCTCTGGAACCAGGAGGAGGGCCTCAGAAGTGCGTTCCAGCGGACAGCGAACCCGGGCACCGGTAAGAAAGGATGGATTTCAGGATGGATGAGCGGCTCTAGCCGGAGCTCCGCTCACATGCGACCGTCCATGTCGCGCGCTAGCCACGCCCCCCCCACTGGACACTTTAAAAGGAGGCTGGTGCTTGCCATCATTGTTTCTCTTCTGTTAACCATGGTTATCTCTAAAGAAACACGTGCAGTCATCATTGCACTGCACAAAAATGGCCTAACTGGGAAGAGTATTGCAGCTAGAAAGATTGCACCTCAGTCAACAATCTATCGCATCATCAAGAACTTCAAGGAGAGAGGTTCCATTGGTGCCAAAAAGGCTCCAGGGCGCCCAAGAAAGACCAGCAAGCGGCAGGAACATCTCTTAAAAGTGTTTCAGCTGCGGGATCGGGCTACCAGCAGTGCAGAGCTTGCTGAGGAATGGCAGCAGGCAGGTGTGAGTGCATCTGCACGCACTGTGAGGCGGAGACTCTTGGAGCAAGGCCTGGTCTCAAGGAGGGCAGCAAAGAAGCCACTTCTCTCCAGAAAAAACATCAGGGACAGACTGATATTCTGCAAAAGGTACAGGGAGTGGACTGCTGAGGACTGGGGGAAAGTCATTTTCTCTGATGAATCCCCTTTTCGATTGTTTGGAACATCTGGAAAACAGCTTATTCGGAGAAGAAGAGGTGAGCGCTACCACCAGTCTTGTCTCATGCCAACTGTAAAGCATCCTGAAACCATTCATGTGTGGGGTTGCTTCTCAGCCAATGGAATCGGCTCTCTCACAGTCTTGCCATGAATAAAGAATGGTACCAGAATGTCCTCCAAGAGCAACTTCTCCCAACCGTCCAAGAGCAGTTTGGCGCTCAACAATGCCTTTTCCAGCATGATGGAGCACCTTGCCATAAAGCAAAGGTGATAACTAAATGGCTTAGGGAACAAAACATAGAGATTTTGGGTCCATGGCCTGGAAACTCCCCAGATCTTAATCCCATTGAGAACTTGTGGTCAATCATCAAGAGACGGGTGGACAAACAAAAACCAACAAATTCAGACAAAATGAAAGCATTGATTCTGCAAGAATGGACTGCTATCAGTCAGGATTTGGTCCAGAAGTTGATTGAGAGCATGCCAGGGAGAATTGCAGAGGTCCTGAAGAAGAAGGGTCAACACTGCAAATATTGACTTGCTGCATTAACTCATTCTAACTGTCAATATAAGCTTCTGTTACTCATAATATGAATGCAATTCTATTTCTGTATGTGATAAAAACATCTGACAAACACACATAAAAACCAGAGGGCAGCAGATCATGTGAAAATACAATATTTGT
>CAMRHE010001524.1:47500-82098 GCA_947044405.1 Leptodactylus fallax | reverse complement strand
AATACTACCTCCTATGTACAAGAATATAACTACTATAACACTCCCTCCTATGTACAAGAATACAACTACTATAATACTACTCCTATGTACAAGACTATAACTACTATAATACTACCTCCTATGTACAAGAATATAACTACTATAATACTGCCCCTAAGTACAAGAATATAACTACTATAATACTGCCCCCTATGTACAAGAATATAACTACTATAATACTACTCCTATGTACAAGAATATAACTACTATAATACTATCTCCTATGTACAAGAATATAACTACTATAATACTGCTCCTATGTACAAGAATATAACTACTATAATACTGCGCCTATGTACAAGAATATAACTACTATAATACTGCTCCTATGTACAAGAATATAACTACTATAATACTGCTCCTATGTACAAGAATATAACTACTATAATACTACTCCTATGTACAAGAATATAACTACTATAATACTGCTCCTATGTACAAGAATATAACTACTATAATACTGCTCCTATATACAAGAATATAACTACTATAATACTGCTCCTATGTACAAGAATATAACTACTATAATACTGCTCCTATGTACAAGAATATAACTACTATAATACTACACCTATGTACAAGAATATAACTACTATAATACTACCTCCTATGTACAAGAATATAACTACTATAATACTGCCTCCTATGTACAAGAATATAACTACTATAATACTGCTCCTATGTACAAGAATATAACTACTATAATACTACCTCCTATGTACAAGAATATAACTACTATAATACTACCTCCTATGTACAAGAATATAACTACTATAATACTACCTCCTATGTACAAGAATATAACTACTATAATACTCCCTCCTATGTACAAGAATATAACTAAACTACTATAATACTACTCCTATGTACAAGAATATAACTACTATAATACTACTCCTATGTACAAGAATATAACTACTATAATACTACCTCCTATGTACAAGAATATAACTACTATAATACTGCCTCCTATGTACAAGAATATAACTACTATAATACTGCTCCTATGTACAAGAATATAACTACTATAATACTGCTCCTATGTACAAGAATATAACTACTATAATACTGCTCCTATGTACAAGAATATAACTACTATAATACTGCTCCTATGTACAAGAATATAACTACTATAATACTGCTCCTATGTACAAGAATATAACTACTATAATACTGCTCCTATGTACAAGAATATAACTACTATAATACTGCCTCCTATGTACAAGAATATAACTACTATAATACTGCCCCTAAGTACAAGAATATAACTACTATAATACTGCCCCTATGTACAAGAATATAACTACTATAATACTACTCCTATGTACAAGAATATAACTACTATAATACTATCTCCTATGTACAAGAATATAACTACTATAATACTGCTCCTATGTACAAGAATATAACTACTATAATACTGCTCCTATGTACAAGAATATAACTACTATAATACTGCACCTATGTACAAGAATATAACTACTATAATACTGCTCCTATGTACAAGAATATAACTACTATAATACTACCTCCTATGTACAAGAATATAACTACTATAATACTGCTCCTATGTACAAGAATATAACTACTATAATACTGCTCCTATGTACAAGAATATAACTACTATAATACTGCTCCTATGTACAAGAATATAACTACTATAATACTGCTCCTATGTACAAGAATATAACTACTATAATACTGCTCCTATGTACAAGAATATAACTACTATAATACTGCTCCTATGTACAAGAATATAACTACTATAATACTGCTCCTATGTACAAGAATATAACTACTATAATACTGCCCCTATGTACAAGAATATAACTACTATAATACTGACTCCCTATGTACAAGAATATAACTACTATAATACTGACTCCTATGTAGAAGAATATAACTACTATAATACTGCTCATATGTACAAGAATATAACTACTATAATACTGCCCCTATGTACAAGAATATAACTACTATAATACTGCCTCCTATGTACAAGAATATAACTACTATAATACTGCTCCTATGTACAAGAATATAACTACTATAATACTGCTCCTATGTACAAGAATATAACTACTATAATACTGCTCCTATGTACAAGAATATAACTACTATAATACTGCTCCTATGTACAAGAATATAACTACTATAATACTGCTCCTATGTACAAGAATATAACTACTATAATACTAAGCCCCTATGTACAAGAATATAACTACTATAATACTGCTCATATGTACAAGAATATAACTACTATAATACTGCTCCTATGTACAAGAATATAACTACTATAATACTGCTCCTATGTACAAGAATATAACTACTATAATACTGCTCCTATGTACAAGAATATAACTACTATAATACTGCTCCTATGTACAAGAATATAACTACTATAATACTGCTCCTATGTACAAGAATATAACTACTATAATACTGCTCCTATGTACAAGAATATAACTACTATAATACTGCTCCCTATGTACAAGAATATAACTACTATAATACTGCTCCTATGTACAAGAATATAACTACTATAATACTGCCCCTATGTACAAGAATATAACTACTATAATACTGCTCCTATGTACAAGAATATAACTACTATAATACTGCTCCTATGTACAAGAATATAACTACTATAATACTGGCTCCTATGTACAAGAATATAACTACTATAATACTGACTCCTATGTACAAGAATATAACTACTATAATACTGCTCCTATGTACAAGAATATAACTACTATAATACTGACTCCTATGTACAAGAATATAACTACTATAATACTGACTCCTATGTACAAGAATATAACTACTATAATACTGCTCCTATGTACAAGAATATAACTACTATAATACTGCTCCTATGTACAAGAATATAACTACTATAATACTGCTCCTATGTACAAGAATATAACTACTATAATACTGCTCCTATGTACAAGAATATAACTACTATAATACTGCTCCTATGTACAAGAATATAACTACTATAATACTGCTCCTATGTACAAGAATATAACTACTATAATACTGCTCCTATGTACAAGAATATAACTACTATAATACTGCTCCTATGTACAAGAATATAACTACTATAATACTGCTCCTATGTACAAGAATATAACTACTATAATACTGCTCCTATGTACAAGAATATAACTACTATAATACTGCTCCTATGTACAAGAATATAACTACTATAATACTGCTCCTATGTACAAGAATATAACTACTATAATACTGCTCCTATGTACAAGAATATAACTACTATAATACTGCCCCTATGTACAAGAATATAACTACTATAATACTGCTCCTATGTACAAGAATATAACTACTATAATACTGCCCCTACATGTACAAGAATATAACTACTATAATACTGCTCCTATGTACAAGAATATAACTACTATAATACTACTCCTATGTACAAGAATATAACTACTATAATACTGCCCCTATGTACAAGAATATAACTACTATAATACTGCTCCTATGTACAAGAATATAACTACTATAATACTGCCCCTATGTACAAGAATATAACTACTATAATACTGCCCCTATGTACAAGAATATAACTACTATAATACTGCCCCTATGTACAAGAATATAACTACTATAATACTGCCCCTATGTACAAGAATATAACTACTATAATACTGCTCCTATGTACAAGAATATAACTACTATAATACTGCTCCCTATGTACAAGAATATAACTACTATAATACTGCTCCTATGTACAAGAATATAACTACTATAATACTGCTCCTATGTACAAGAATATAACTACTATAATACTGCCCCTATGTACAAGAATATAACTACTATAATACTGACTCCTATGTAGAATATAACTACTATAATACTGCTCCTATGTACAAGAATATAACTACTATAATACTGCTCCTATGTACAAGAATATAACTACTATAATACTGCCCCCTATGTACAAGAATATAACTACTATAATACTGCTCCTATGTACAAGAATATAACTACTATAATACTGCTCCTATGTACAAGAATATAACTACTATAATACTGCTCCTATGTACAAGAATATAACTACTATAATACTGCTCCTATGTACAAGAATATAACTACTATAATACTGCTCCTATGTACAAGAATATAACTACTATAATACTGCTCCTATGTACAAGAATATAACTACTATAATACTGCTCCTATGTACAAGAATATAACTACTATAATACTGCTCCTATGTACAAGAATATAACTACTATAATACTGCTCCTATGTACAAGAATATAACTACTATAATACTGCCCCTATGTACAAGAATATAACTACTATAATACTGCTCCTATGTACAAGAATATAACTACTATAATACTGCTCCTATGTACAAGAATATAACTACTATAATACTGCTCCTATGTACAGATATACTACTATAATACTGCCCCTATGTACAAGAATATAACTACTATAATACTGCTCCTATGTACAAGAATATAACTACTATAATACTGCTCCTATGTACAAGAATATAACTACTATAATACTGCTCCTATGTACAAGAATATAACTACTATAATACTGCCCCTATGTACAAGAATATAACTACTATAATACTGCTCCTATGTACAAGAATATAACTACTATAATACTGCTCCTATGTACAAGAATATAACTACTATAATACTGCCCCTATGTACAAGAATATAACTACTATAATACTGCCCCTATGTACAAGAATATAACTACTATAATACTGCCCCTATGTACAAGAATATAACTACTATAATACTGCTCCTATGTACAAGAATATAACTACTATAATACTGCTCCTATGTACAAGAATATAACTACTATAATACTGCTCCTATGTACAAGAATATAACTACTATAATACTGCTCCTATGTACAAGAATATAACTACTATAATACTTTGTCAGAATATACTCTTTCTGCCTCCTATGTACAAGAATATAACTACTATAATACTGCTCCTATGTACAAGAATATAACTACTATAATACTGACTCCTATGTACAAGAATATAACTACTATAATACTGCGTCATATGTACAAGAATATAACTACTATAATACTGCTCCTATGTACAAGAATATAACTACTATAATACTGCTCCTATGTACAAGAATATAACTACTATAATACTGCTCCTATGTACAAGAATATAACTACTATAATACTGCTCCTATGTACAAGAATATAACTACTATAATACTGCTCCTATGTACAAGAATATAACTACTATAATACTGACTCCTATGTAAAGAATATAACTACCCCGCGCGCTCTCTCTGCCCTGTGACGAGAATATCTCTATAATACTGCTCCTATGTACAAGAATATAACTACTATAATACTGCCCCTATGTACAAGAATATAACTACTATAATACTGCCTCCTATGTACAAGAATATAGCTACTATAATACTACCTCCTATGTACAAGAATATAACTACTATAATACTGCCCCTATGTACAAGAATATAACTACTATAATACTGACTCCTATGTACAAGAATATAACTACTATAATACTGCTCCTATGTACAAGAATATAACTACTATAATACTGCTCCTATGTACAAGAATATAACTACTATAATACTGCTCCTATGTACAAGAATATAGCTACTATAATACTGCTCCTATGTACAAGAATATAACTACTATAATACTGCTCCTATGTACAAGAATATAACTACTATAATACTGCTCCTATGTACAAGAATATAACTACTATAATACTACTCATATCTCTGAAAAGATCCCAGAGTATAATAATTGTTCATGGGTGGTCCACAATGGGGCATAATACTGTGTGCAGGGGCCACTATGGTGCATAATACTGTATGTAGGGGCCACTCTGGGGCATGATACTGTTTGCAGGGGCCACCACGGTACATAATAGTGCATGCAGGGGCCACTATGGTGCATTATTGTGTGCAGGAGCCACTAGGGAGCATAATAGTGTGTGTAGTGGCCACTATGGGGCATAACAGTATGCACAGGGGCTACTACGGCACATTATAGTGTGTGCAGGGGCCTCTATGGGGCATAATAGTTTGTGTAGGGCCACTATGGGGAATAATAGTGTGTTCAGGGGCCACTATAGCGCATTATAGTGTGTGCAGGGGCCACTATGGGGCATAATAGTGTGTGTAGGGGCCACTATGGGGCATAATAGTGTGTTCAGGTGCCACTATGGCACATTATTGTGTGTGCAGGGCCACTATGGGGCATAAGAGTGTGTACAGGGGCCACTATGGCACATTATAGTGTGTTCATGGGTCACTATGGAACATTATAGTGTGTGCAGGGGCCACTATGAGGCATAATAGTGTGTGCAGGAATGCGAGGAATGCGGTTTGTGCGGTGGGGGGGATTGAGGAGCATGTGAAATGTTCGCCTTGGGGCCCAGTCATTCCTATTTATGCCACTGTAACTACTATTTGCGGTATGTTATTACCGTACTGTTATATTTTTGGTGTATTGTTATATTTGCAGTATATTATTACTATATTGTTATATTTGCGGTATATTATTACTATATTGTTATATTTGTGGTATGTTATCACTATATTGTTATATTTGCAGTATATTATTACTATATTGTTATATTGTGGTATATTATTACTGTAGTGTTATATTTGCGGTATATTATTACTATATTGTTATATTTGCGGTTTATTATTACTGTAGTGTTATATTTGCAGTATATTATTACTATATTGTTATATTGCGGTATATTATTACTATATTGTTATATTGTGGTATATTATTACTGTAGTGTTATATTTGCGGTATATTATTACTATATTGTTATATTTGCGGTATATTATTACTATATTGTTATATTTGCAGTATATTATTACTATATTGTTATATTGCGGAATATTATTACTGTAATGTTATATTTGTGATATATTATTACTGTAATGTTATATTTGCAGTATATTATTACTGTAGTGTTATATTTGCAGTATATTATTACTATATTGTCGTATTGTGGTATATTATCACTATATAGTTATATTGCGGTATATTTTTACTGTAGTGTTATATTTGCGGTATATTATTATTATATGGTTATAGTGCGGTATATTATTACTATATTGTTATATTTGTGGTATATTATTACTGTAATGTTATATTTGCAGTATATTATTACTGTAGTGTTATATTTGCAGTATATTTTCACTATATTGGTATATTTGCGGTATATTATTACTGTAGTGTTATAGTTGCAGTATATTTTCACTATATTGGTATATTTGCGGTATATTATTACTATATTGTTATATTGCGGTATATTATTACTATATTGTTATATTTGCGGTATATTATTACTATATTGTTATATTGCGGTATATTATTACTATATTGTTATATTTGCGGTATATTATTACTGTAGTGTTATATTTGCAGTATATTATTACTATATTGTTATATTTGCAGTATATTATTACTATATTGTTATATTTGCAGTATATTATTACTATATTGTTATATTTGCAGTATATTATTACTATATTGTTATATTTTCAGTATATTATTACTATATTGTTATATTGCGGTATATTATTACTATATTGTTATATTTGATGTAAATTATTACTATATTGTTATATTTGCAGTATATTATTACTATATTGTTATATTTGCGGTATATTATTACTGTAGTGTTATATTTGCGGTATATTATTACTATATTGTTATATTTGCGGTAAATTATTACTATATTGTTATATTTGCAGTATATTATTACTATATTGTTATATTTGCGGTATATTATTACTGTAGTGTTATATTTGCAGTATATTATTACTATATTGTTATATTTGCGGTATATTATTACTATATTATATTTGCGGTATATTATTACTGTAGTGTTATATTTGCAGTATATTATTACTATATTGTTATATTTGCGGTATATTATTACTATATTGTTATATTTGCGATATATTATTACTATATTGGTATATTTGCAGTATATTATTACTATATTGTTATATTTGCGGTATATTATTACTATATTGTTATATTTGCGGTATATTATTACTATATTGTTATATTTGCAGTATATTTTTACTTTATTGGTATGTTCGCGGTATATTTTTTTCTGTAGTGTCTTATGTGCGGTATGTTATTACTGTAGTGTATGGTATGTTTTGTGGATTATTTTGGTATCTGCCCCACACGTGCGGCCATACATCAGCGCCAATATTGTTGAGGGCCCCTGGTCTTCTCTTGGTGCCCGCCCTGCCCTCAGCTGGCACGCTGCAGTCTGTTACAGAGCTTTCTACGTTACAATGTGTCAGTAGTTGGATTGCAGGCAGTCTGGGCCTCCTCACCCTCCAGAGGTATTTGGCGGCCGCCCCTCCCCCCCTCCATGGTGTTTCATTAGCACATGATGGACGTCGTTCGGATTTCTTGTTTTTCGCAGAACTTAAAAGTTCATTGACTAAACGGCAAACACAAAATCTAAGAGGCCAACATTTTTTTCCTTGTAAAAACACATTTTGAATCAATCTTCATCTTTACGAGCAGGATGGGAGTCGTCCATCATCACATTCACCCGACTCTCGCCGCCGCGCCGGGATCCATCTTGTATTTCATTACATCAGGTTCCTCCTAAACTAAGATTGATCCGAACGTTGTGAACATCTGTAGATAAAACCGTAAAATATCCTCCTCGCTATCGCTCCCTGGTGTCTGCCAGAAGATGGCGGAGATATGCACAGGTGTATACTGGTATGTACTGGTCTATATTTGTGTATACAGGTTTATACTGGTCTATACTTGTGTATACAGGTTTATACTGGTCTATACTTGTGTATACAGGTTTATACTGGTCTATACTTGTGTATACAGGTTTATACTGCTCTATACTTGTGTATACAGGTTTATACTGCTCTATACTTGTGTATACAGGTTTATACTGCTCTATACTTGTGTATACAGGTTTATACTGCTCTATACTTGTGTATACAGGTTTATACTGCTCTATACTTGTGTATACAGGTTTATACTGGTCTATACTTGTGTATACAGGTTTATACTGGTCTATACTTGTGTATACAGGTTTATACTGCTCTATACTTGTGTATACAGGTTTATACTGCTCTATACTTGTGTATACAGGTTTATACTGGTCTATACTTGTGTATACAGGTTTATACTGCTCTATACTTGTGTATACAGGTTTATACTGCTCTATACTTGTGTATACAGGTTTATACTGCTCTATACTTGTGTATACAGGTTTATACTGCTCTATACTTGTGTATACAGGTTTATACTGGTCTATACTTGTGTATACAGGTTTATACTGGTCTATACTTGTGTATACTGGTATGTACTGGTCTATACTTGTGTATACAGGTTTATACTGGTCTATACTTGTGTATACAGGTTTATACTGGTCTATACTTGTGTATACAGGTTTATACTGGTCTATACTTGTGTATACAGGTTTATACTGGTCTATACTTGTGTATACAGGTTTATACTGGTCTATACTTGTGTATACAGGTTTATACTGGTCTATACTTGTGTATACAGGTTTATACTGCTCTATACTTGTGTATACAGGTTTATACTGGTCTATACTTGTGTATACTGGTATGTACTGGTCTATACTTGTGTATACAGGTTTATACTGGTCTATACTTGTGTATACAGGTTTATACTGGTCTATACTTGTGTATACAGGTTTATACTGGTCTATACTTGTGTATACAGGTTTATACTGGTCTATACTTGTGTATACAGGTTTATACTGGTCTATACTTGTGTATACTGGTTTATGTACTGGTCTATACTTGTGTATACAGGTTTATACTGGTCTATACTTGTGTATACAGGTTTATACTGCTCTATACTTGTGTATACAGGTTTATACTGGTCTATACTTGTGTATACAGGTTTATACTGGTCTATACTTGTGTATACAGGTTTATACTGGTCTATACTTGTGTATACAGGTTTTATACTGGTCTATACTTGTGTATACAGGTTTATACTGGTCTATACTTGTGTATACAGGTTTATACTGGTTTATACTTGTGTATACAGGTTTATACTGGTCTATACTTGTGTATACAGGTTTATACTGGTCTATACTTGTGTATACAGGTTTATACTGGTCTATACTTGTGTATACAGGTTTATACTGGTCTATACTTGTGTATACAGGTTTATACTGCTCTATACTTGTGTATACAGGTTTATACTGGTCTATACTTGTGTATACAGGTTTATACTGGTCTATACTTGTGTATACAGGTTTATACTGCTCTATACTTGTGTATACAGGTTTATACTGCTCTATACTTGTGTATACAGGTTTATACTGGTCTATACTTGTGTTGGTTTTCTGTTTTTGTGTTCGGTTTTTCTTTTACTTGTGTATACAGGTTTATACTGGTCTATACTTGTGTATACAGGTTTATACTGGTCTATACTTGTGTATACAGGTTTATACTGGTCTATACTTGTGTATACAGGTTTATACTGGTCTATACTTGTGTATACAGGTTTATACTGGTCTATACTTGTGTATACAGGTTTATACTGCTCTATACTTGTGTATACAGGTTTATACTGCTCTATACTTGTGTATACAGGTTTATACTGCTCTATACTTGTGTATACAGGTTTATACTGGTCTATACTTGTGTATACAGGTTTATACTGGTCTATACTTGTGTATACTGGTTTGTACTGGTCTATACTTGTGTATACAGGTTTATACTGGTCTATACTTGTGTATACAGGTTTATACTGGTCTATACTTGTGTATACAGGTTTATACTGGTCTATACTTGTGTATACAGGTTTATACTGGTCTATACTTGTGTATACAGGTTTATACTGGTCTATACTTGTGTATACAGGTTTATACTGGTCTATACTTGTGTATACAGGTTTATACTGCTCTATACTTGTGTATACAGGTTTATACTGCTCTATACTTGTGTATACAGGTTTATACTGGTCTATACTTGTGTATACAGGTTTATACTGGTCTATACTTGTGTATACAGGTTTATACTGGTCTATACTTGTGTATACAGGTTTATACTGGTCTATACTTGTGTATACAGGTTTATACTGGTCTATACTTGTGTATACAGGTTTATACTGGTCTATACTTGTGTATACAGGTTTATACTGGTCTATACTTGTGTATACAGGTTTTCTGGTCTATACTTGTGTATACGGGTGGTGTTGGTCTATACTTGTGTATACAGGTTTATACTGGTCTATACTTGTGTATACAGGTTTATACTGGTCTATACTTGTGTATACAGGTTTATACTGGTCTATACTTGTGTATACAGGTTTATACTGGTCTATACTTGTGTATACAGGTTTATACTGGTCTATACTTGTGTATACAGGTTTATACTGGTCTATACTTGTGTATACAGGTTTATACTGGTCTATACTTGTGTATACAGGTTTATACTGGTCTATACTTGTGTATACAGGTTTATACTGGTCTATACTTGTGTATACAGGTTTATACTGGTCTATACTTGTGTATACAGGTTTATACTGGTCTATACTTGTGTATACAGGTTTATACTGGTCTATACTTGTGTATACAGGTTTATACTGGTCTATACTTGTGTATACAGGTTTATACTGGTCTATACTTGTGTATACAGGTTTATACTGGTCTATACTTGTGTATACTGGTATTTACTGGTCTATACTTGTGTATACAGGTTTATACTGGTCTATACTTGTGTATACAGGTTTATACTGGTCTATACTTGTGTATACAGGTTTATACTGGTCTATACTTGTGTATACAGGTTTATACTGGTCTATACTTGTGTATACAGGTTTATACTGGTCTATACTTGTGTATACAGGTTTATACTGGTCTATACTTGTGTATACAGGTTTATACTGCTCTATACTTGTGTATACAGGTTTATACTGGTCTATACTTGTGTATACAGGTTTATACTGGTCTATACTTGTGTATACGGTCGGTTGTACTGGTCTATACTTGTGTATACAGGTTTATACTGGTCTATACTTGTGTATACAGGTTTATACTGGTCTATACTTGTGTATACAGGTTTATACTGGTCTATACTTGTGTATACAGGTTTATACTGGTCTATACTTGTGTATACAGGTTTATACTGGTCTATACTTGTGTATACAGGTTTATACTGGTCTATACTTGTGTATACAGGTTTATACTGGTCTATACTTGTGTATACAGGTTTATACTGGTCTATACTTGTGTATACAGGTTTATACTGGTCTATACTTGTGTATACAGGTTTATACTGGTCTATACTTGTGTATACAGGTTTATACTGGTCTATACTTGTGTATACAGGTTTATACTGGTCTATACTTGTGTATACAGGTTTATACTGGTCTATACTTGTGTATACAGGTTTATACTGCTCTTACTTGTGTTCGGTTTATCTGGTCTATACTTGTGTATACAGGTTTATACTGGTCTATACTTGTGTATACAGGTTTATACTGGTCTATACTTGTGTATACAGGTTTATACTGGTCTATACTTGTGTATACAGGTTTATACTGGGTCTATACTTGTGTATACAGGTTTATACTGGTCTATACTTGTGTATACAGGTTTATACTGGTCTATACTTGTGTATACAGGTTTATACTGGTCTATACTTGTGTATACAGGTTTATACTGGTCTATACTTGTGTATACAGGTTTATACTGGTCTATACTTGTGTATACAGGTTTATACTGGTCTATACTTGTGTATACAGGTTTATACTGGTCTATACTTGTGTATACTGGTATGTACTGGTCTATACTTGTGTATACAGGTTTATACTGGTCTATACTTGTGTATACAGGTTTATACTGGAGTATGAGATTGATCTGGACGTTGCGAACATCATGTCTGCAGACAAAACCATAAAATAATGTCCCTGCTATCGCTCCCTGGTGTCTGTCAGGAGACGGCAGAGATGTGTACAGGTGTATACTGGGGTATACAGGTATGTACTGGTCTATGCAGGTTAATAATGGTGCATACAGTTTTATACTGGTCTATACTTGTGTATACATTTTTATGTCATGTGACCGCCCCAGGGACATTTTCTGATTATCCGGTGACCCATTTCCGGAAACAGAACGTCACTATTACTCCCCCCACCATCCACCCCATCATACTTACCTATCTTCTTCCTGTCCAGATTTCCTTCTGCAGGGAACGGCTCCTCCTCCTTCTGTGACGTCTGCTCGCGCGTGCGCAAAAGAGCTGGAGTCTCTGAAAGCTCTGAAGCCGACACTCCATCTCTATTGTGCAAGAGTGGGAGCCCAAAGTAGCCGCCCACACCTGCGCAGTATTGCTGGAGTGAAGGCTACAGCACAGTGCCGGGACTGCTGCGCAGGCAGGGCCGGCGTTAGGGGGGCAAACTGGGCAATTGCCCAGGGCCCCGTCTCCAAGGGGCCCCTGGGATCCGGAGCCTGATGACTCCGGATCCCGGAGTCATGCCCGGCCATATCAATAACAGAAAGGGACCCAGCGTCATGTGCCGCAGGGAACTTTTCTGAAGTGAGTAAAAATAACAAACATTTTTACTCACCTGTCCTTGGCGTCCGACGTCATTTTCTGGTGTTCCGGACATCACCGCTGAGGCCAGGCCTCAGCCTTAGAGATCACGTGGGGCGTGCTGACAGCTTGCGTCACGTAATCGCTGAGGCCCAATCACAGGCCTCAGCAGTGACGTCCACAACGCGTGACATCAGCCGCAGAGAAGAGGAGGCCGGCGGGTACAGCGGAGCAGCGCGAGGAGGCCCAGGAGAGGTAAGACAAGGTGAGTATAACTGTTTGTTATTTTCTCTCATCTCCCCCGGGCCTTCGATTATTATACTCTGGGGTATCGACCCCAGAGTATAATATGATACTAGCACTGACTGAGGCCCTCTGGAGAGCATGTTATATTCTGTGGGGATAATTTTGAGCATTATGCTCTCCAGAGGGGCCCCCCAGTATAATGCTCTAAAGTGGCCCCACAGAATATAACATGCTCTCTATATTATACTGTGTGGGGCCACCGTGGAGCATTTTACTGGGGGGGGGGGTCTCTGGAGAGCATATTGTACTGTTTTGGGCCACCATGGAGCATTATATTGGGGGGGGCTCTGGAGAGCATATTATACTGTTTTGGGCCACTGTGATGCATTATACTGGGGGGGGGGCTCTGGAGAGCATATTATACTGTTTTGGGCCACTGTGGAGCATTATACTGGGGTAACCTCTCTGGGCAGTATATTATACTGTGTGGAGGCCATTCTGGAGTATGTTATACTGAGTGCGGTCACTGTGGGCATTATTCTGGGGGGGCCATCAGCAGAGCATATTATTTTGCGTGGCGCCACTGTGGGGCATTTTTCAGGGGGGAACTAAGGATCATTATAGTAGGGGGCCCTCTGGGGAGCATATTATACTGTGTGGGGCCTACTGTGGAATATTATACTGGAGGGACACTCTGGGGAGCATAATATATTGCGTGGGGCCACTGTAAAATACTGGGGGGGGGGCACTGTGCAACATTATACTAGCGGGGGCCCTCTGGGGAGTATATTATACCATGGGCCACTCTGGAGCTTTATATTGGGGGGAAGGGGCAGTGTGGGGAGACTGTTATACTGTGTGGGGCCACTGTGGAGTGTATTATATTGTGTGGGGCTTTTCGGGATTATATTATACTCTGTGGGGCCATTGTAGAGCATTATACTGGGGAGGACTGTGGGCAGCATATTATACCGTGGGGGACCACTGTGGAGCATCATACTGGGGGAACCCCTCTGGGGAGTATATTATACTGTGTGAAGGCCATTGTGGAGCATGTTATACTGTGTTAGGCCACTGTGGAGCATTATACTGGGGGCACTGTGGGGTGCATATTATACTGTATGGAGCATATTATATTGTGTGGGGCTGCTGGGGAGCATATTGTACTATCTGGGGCCACTAAAGGGTACTATCTGTGTGGGCCACTGTGGAGTATTATACTGTGAGAAACCTTATATACCATGTGGGGCCACTATGGGGGGGGCTCAGGGGAGTATTTTATACTATGTGGGGCCACTGTGGAGCATTATATACCATGTGGGGAAACTGTGGAGGGCTCAGGGGAGCATTATATACTATGTGGAGCATTATACTGTTGGGGAGGGGCTCACAATTCCTGCTGGCAGCCCTGTGTGCTATGTCTGCATCACAGCTCCCTCACTATAATCTTGCACCTACCTGTAGTGCCCCATGGCCATGTCATTCCCCATACAGTACTGTGCATGAGCTGGCCATGGAGTTATTGGGGCCTGCACAGTACTATAGGGGCTGACTATACTGGGAACATACTCAGTAACATGTGGACAAAATTGTTGGTCCTCTCCCTCGTTTAATGAAAGAAAAACCCACAATGGTCACAGAAATAACTTGAATCTGACAGACTAGAATTTGCCAAACTACATGTTGACAAGCCACAAAGCATCTTGGAGAATGTCCTATGGACAGATGAGACGAAAATCTAAATTTTTGGCAAGGCACATCAGCTGTATGTTCACAGACGGAAAAATGAAGCCTATCTTGAAAAGAACACTGTCCCTACTGTGACACATGGAGGAGGCTCTGTTATGTTCTGGGGCTGCTTTGCTGCATCTGGCACAGGGTGTCTTGAATCTGTGCAAGGTACAATGAAATCTCAAGACTATCAAGGGATTCTAGAGAGAAATGTGCTGCCCAGTGTCAGAAAGCTTGGTCTCAGTCGCAGGTCAACAGGATAATGACCCAAAACACACAGCTAAAAACCCCCAAGAATGGCTAAGAGGGAAACATTGGACTATTCTGAAGTGGCCTTCTATGAGGCCTGACCTAAATCCTATTGGAAGGAGCTGAAACATGCCGTCTGGAAAAGGCACCCTTCACACCCGAGACAACTGGAGCAGTTTGCTCATGAGGAGCGGCCAAAATCCCTGCTGAGAGGTGCAGAAGTCTCATTGCCAGTTACAGGAATCGTCTGATTGCAGGGATTGCCTCAAAAGGTTGTGCAACTAAATATTAAGGGAACCCTCATTTCTGTCCAGGCCTGTGTTATGCTGAAGCCTGGTTGGAAAGCAATGTCTGACTTTCATTTGTGCATTTTCATAGAATTTTTCTATATTATTACTTTTGTCAGATTCAAGTTATTTCTGTGACCATTGTGGGGTTTTCTTTCATTAAATGAGGTGAACCAATAATTTTGTACATGTGTGTATGTAAGACTTCAGTGAAGGAGCCGCGGTGTAGACTATTAGCAGGAAGATGTTGGGTGGGGCCCCAGAACAAGTTCCCCTGGTGGGCCGAAGGCCCTTCAGTCCGACACTGTATAATGGAGAACTATTATATATAAGGATTGGTTACTATATATAATTGGGAAACTTAAGTATGAGGGGGTATTATAAGGGGGAACTATTATTTATAAGACGGGCTATTATTTATAAGAGGGGAACTATTTATAAGGGTGGTATAATTGTAAGTTGGCTTATTTATAAAGGGGGCTATTAGTGATAATGGGGACTATTATATGAGGGAGCAGTATTATTTTTATGGGGTGACTGTTACTGATACAGGGCACTATTTATCATTTATAAGGGCGCTATTACTGATTAAGGTGTAATATTATTTATAAGGAGGCGCTATAATAACTGATAACTGGGTGCAAAACTCTATTAGGTGGTACAAAGGTGCTCACTTGAATTGTGTGTGGTAAATGGGGCTTGTTATTACTTTTTTGTTGGCAGAAAGGAGGCGTTATTATAGGGGCTGCCACTGCAAGACGATGGTGTTGTTTGTATATCAGCATTTGGGGCCCCGCTTTTAATTTTGCCCAGGGCCCCACTTTGTCTAAAACCGTCCCTGTGCGCAGGCACTGGCAGAGTCACAAAAGAGGAGGAGCCATTCCCCGCAGAAGGAAGTGTGGACAGGAAGAAGACAGGTAAGTATAATGGGGTAGGGAGATGGGCTGAGTTAGTTGGGAAGGGCTAGTAGTGGGCGGGATAGCTAAGGAGACAGGGACGGGGTGTTAGAGAGGCAAGGGGGAGGAGTGAGAGGGAGATAGTGTGACAGCCTACAACTACCAGAATGCATTGCATTAGCTAAGGCAGCAGGAAGCTACACCTTGTAAACAAATGCAGAAGATGCCAGGAGCTCCCAGAGAAACCCAGAAATCACTCAAAACACTGCTAGAGGTATATGGGTGCAGTTATTAACCCATTAATAGCACTAACAGACCTTTTTTATAAAAAAAATATTTTTTGCGTGGAAAACCCCTTTAAGGAGCAAAGCGGAACAGACGGAACAGGCAGACTTGGGCCAAAAGTGGAGACTGTCCCTTAAAAACATGGAAATGTGACAGGTGCCCTCAGCATTAACACAAAGTATAACACTCCCTACACACAGTACAATGCTCCTCAGTGGCCCCTACAGAGTATAATGCTCCCTACACACAGTATAATGCTCCCCAGTGGCCCCTACACACAGTATAATGCTCCCTATACATAGTATAATGTTCCCCAGTGCCCCGGCCCCATGCCCCACACAATATAATGCTTCCTAAGCATAGTATGCTGCTTCTCAGTGGTCATACACACAGTATAATGCTCTCCAGTGGTCTCTACAAAATATAATGCTCCCTACACAGTATAATGCTCCCCAGTGGCCCCTACACAATATAATGCTCCCTACACAGTATAATGCTCCCTAAGCATAGTATGCTACTCCTCAGTGGCCCTACACACAGTATAATGCTCTCCAGTGGTCTCTACACAGTTTACTGCTCCCTACACACAGTTTCATGCTCAACATTGGCTCCGACAAACAGTATAATGCTCCCCAGTGGCCTCCACACACAGTATAAGGCTCCACAGTGGCCCTTACACAGTATAATGCTACCTAGTATCCCAAACACACAGTATAATGCTCCCTACTAACCTCTACATACAGTATAATGCTACCTACCTATCTATAATTCTCCCCTCACCTTCTGTCTCTCTCCCTCTTCCCTCATAGATTGTAAGCTCTTGCGGGCAGGGCCCTCTATCCCGCTGTGCCAGTGATCACTGTTAGTATTACATTTGTTTATATTTTGTGTTCTGTATGTAAACCCTCTAATGTAAAGCACCATGGAATTAATATAATAATGTACAGAATCATGGAGATAATATAATAATGTACAGAGCACCATGGGATTAATATAATAATGTAAAGCACCATGGAATTAATGGAGCTATATAAATAAACAATAATAATAATAAATAATAATACCTAGTATCCCAAACACACAGTATAATTCTCCCTAGTAGCCTCTACACAGTAAAATGTTCCCTACACATAGTATAATGCTCCCAGTGGCCCACTTACTGAGCCCTGTTCCCCTGGAGCTCTCTGCTCTGCTCCTCCACTTGTCTCCAGCTTGAAGCAAACGTTTTCCTGCTCCACCATTCTATTCTAATATAGTTGAAACAAAACATCTGGAAGAGGAGGAAGCACGCCGCCATCTCTGCCCTGGATTCCAACTGTACACACCAATACAATTAAAATTGCTGCTTATGTTTGAAGCAGCCTCAGGGTGGGCCCCATAAAGTCAGGGGGCCTGGGGCCAATGCCCACCAGAGTAATGTCCACCATGATGGTGAATGAATAATACACCGGAGGACGCAGAGTAATGTCCACTATGATGGTGAATGAATAATACACCGGAGGACGCAGAGTAATGTCCACTATGATGGTGAATGAATAATACACCGGAGGACGCAGAGTAATGTCCGCCATGATGGTGAATGAATAATACACCGGGGCGCCGGAGTAATGTCCGCCATGATGGTGAATGAATAATACACCGGAGGACACAGAGTACGGGCAGCCTGGTGGCTCAGTGGTTAGCACTGCAGCCTTGCAGCGCTGGAGTCCTGGGTTCGAATCCTGCCAAGGACAACATCGGCAAGGAGTTTGTATGTTCTCCCCGTGTTTGGTGGGTTTCCTCCGGGTACTCCGGTTTCCTCCCTCACTCCAAAGGCACTGATAGGGAATGTAGATTGTGAGTCCTATATGGGACAGTGGCTGACAATGTCTGTAAAGTGCTGTGGAATATGATGGCGCTATGTAAGTAAGTATAATAAGTAACAATGTCCGCCATGATGGTGAATAAATAATACACCGGAGGACACAGAGTAATGTCTGCCGTTCCAGTATTGTTGCCTATAGGTGGCGCTGCAGAGAATATTCTCGCTTTTTCTTTCCTTTCAGTATTGTTGCCTGTAGGTGGCGCTGCAGAGAATATTCTTTCTTTTTCTTTCCTTTCAGTATTATTGCCTGTAGGTGGCGCTGCAGAGAATATTCTCGCTTTTTCTTTCCTTTCAGTATTGTTGCCTGTAGGTGGCGCTGCAGAGAATATTCTTTCTTTTTCTTTCCTTTCAGTATTATTGCCTGTAGGTGGCGCTGCAGAGAATATTCTCGCTTTTTCTTTCCTTTCAGTATTATTGCCTGTAGGTGGCGCTGCAGAGAATATTCTCGCTTTTTCTTTCCTCAGTTGTTGCCTGGTGGCGCTGCAGGATATCTTTCTTTTTCTTTCCTTTCGTATTGTTGCCTGTGGTGGCGCTGCGGATATTCTCGCTTTTTCTTTCCTTTCAGTATTATTGCCTGTAGGTGGCGCTGCAGAGAATATTCTCGCTTTTTCTTTCCTTTCAGTATTATTGCCTGTAGGTGGCGCTGCAGAGAATATTCTCGCTTTTTCTTTCCTTTCAGTATTGTTGCCTGTAGGTGGCGCTGCAGAGAATATTCTTTCTTTTTCTTTCCTTTCAGTATTATTGCCTGTAGGTGGCGCTGCAGAGAATATTCTCGCTTTTTCTTTCCTTCAGTATTATTGCCTGTAGGTGGCGCTGCAGAGAATATTCTCGCTTTTTCTTTCCTTTCAGTATTGTTGCCTGTAGGTGGCGCTGCAGAGAATATTCTTGCTTTTTTCTTTCCTTTCAGTATTATTGCCTGTAGGTGGCGCTGCAGAGAATATTCTCGCTTTTTCTTTCCTTTCAGTATTGTTGCCTGTAGGTGGCGCTGCAGAGAATATTCTCGCTTTTTCTTCCTCAGTATTGTTGCCGGTTTTCTTCGTATTGTGCCTGTGGTGGCGCTGCAGAGAATATTCTCGCTTTTTCTTCCTTCAGTATTTGGGGTCCGCCTGTTGCCTGTGGTGGCGCTGCGGTTTCCGCTTTTTCTTTCCTTTCGTTTGTTGCCTGTGGTGGCGCTGCAGAGATATTCTTTCTTTTTCTTTCCTTCAGTATTATTGCCTGTGGTGGCGCTGCGAGAATATTCTCGCTTTTCTTTCCTTTCAGTATTATTGCCTGTAGGTGGCGCTGCAGAGAATATTCTCGCTTTTTCTTTCCTTTCAGTATTATTGCCTGTAGGTGGCGCTGCAGAGAATATTCTTGCTTTTTTCTTTCCTTTCAGTATTGTTGCCTGTAGGTGGCGCTGCAGAGAATATTCTTTCTTTTTCTTCCTTTCAGTATTAGCCTGTGGGTGGCGCTGCAGAGATATTCTCGCTTTTTCTTTCCTTTCAGTATTGTTGCCTGTAGGTGGCGCTGCAGAGAATATTCTTGCTTTTTCTTTCCTTCAGTATTGTTGCCTATAGGTGGCGCTGCAGATATCTTCTTTCTTTGTCAGGTTGCGCCTCCGCCTGGAGAGTGTATAATGCGGGGTTAATGGTCCTTCTATTAGGAGCAGCTTGTTAGTAGATGGAGAGGGGCGGACAGACGGATCCTCGTAAATAATAGGGATAATAACAATAATCCTTTACATGGAGACAATAATAAATTCTTCAGACGCGCCGCCGCGCATTCATTTCTATTACAAAGAAGGAAATTGTTCTTGATTTTCCTCTTATTGTTTCTGCTTTGTGTAAAACTCTCTAATGTAGGAAGATGAAGCCGAGGAACGAGACAAAACCGTCCGGGTTATTTGGCACACGAGTCGGACTCAGCAGCAGGATGATAATAGGAACAATACAAACATTTGGCTCCATATACAAAGCTTCTGTGCGCCTACTCCAATGGAATAGGAATGAACACCGGGGGCGCCGCTCCACCCCGTGCCAGGAAGTGACAGCCATACACAACATGCAAACACAAGGTTGGGAAATAGCTGAGGTTCTGGACAGCACCCCTCATTGGTCAGACAGGGCTCCTCTCCTCATCTCTCCTCCTTTTCTCCCCTCCTCTTCTCTCCTCTTGCCCTCTCTTTTCCTCTGCTCTCTTCTCTCCTTCTGTCCCATCCCTATTTTATTTCTTGCTTTTTCCTTTGTTCCTTCACCTTCCTCCATCTCTTTTCATCCTTCTTTCCTTTCCTTCACCATTCCCTCCTGTCTGTTTGGTGTGGTGGTAGTATATGGTGATGTCTGTGTATGGTGTGGTGGTAGTATATGGTGATGTCTATGTATGGTGTGGTGGTAGTATATGGTGATGTCTGTGTATGGTGTGGTGGTAGTATATGATGATGTCTGTGTATGGTGTGGTGGTAGTATATGGTGATGTCTGTGTATGGTGTGGTGTTAGTATATGATGATGCCTGTGTATGGTTTGGTGGTAGTATATGATGATGTCTGTGTATGGTATGGTGGTAGTATATGATGATGTCTGTGTATGGTGTGGTGTTAGTATATGATGATGCCTGTGTATGGTTTGGTGGTAGTATATGATGATGTCTGTGTATGGTGTGGTGTTAGTATATGATGATGTCTGTGTATGGTGTGGTGTTAGTATATGATGATGCCTGTGTATGGTTTGGTGGTAGTATATGATGATGTCTGTGTATGGTGTGGTGTTAGTATATGATGATGTCTGTGTATGGTGTGGTGGTAGTATATAGAGATGTCTGTGTATGGTTTGGTGTTAGTATATGATGATGTCTGTGTATGGTTTGGTGGTAGTATATGATGATGTCTGTGTATGGTATGGTGGTAGTATATGATGATGTCTGTGTATGGTGTGGTGTTAGTATATGATGATGTCTGTGTATGGTGTGGTGGTAGTATATGATGATGTCTGTGTATGGTGTGGTGGTAGTATATGATGATGTCTGTGTATGGTGTGGTGGTAGTATATGGTGATGTCTATGTATGGTGTGGTGGTAGTATATGGTGATGTCTATGTATGGTGTGGTGGTAGTATATGATGATGTCTGTGTATGGTTTGGTGGTAGTATATGATGATGTCTGTGTATGGTTTGGTGGTAGTATATGATGATGTCTGTGTATGGTGTGGTGTTAGTATATGGTGATGCCTGTGTATGGTTTGGTGGTAGTATATGATGATGTCTGTGTATGGTGTGGTGGTAGTATATGATGATGTCTGTGTATGGTGTGGTGGTAGTATATGGTGATGTCTATGTATGGTGTGGTGGTAGTATATGGTGATGTCTATGTATGGTGTGGTGGTAGTATATGATGATGTCTGTGTATGGTGTGGTGGTAGTATATGATGATGTCTGTGTATGGTTTGGTGGTAGTATATGATGATGTCTGTGTATAGTGTGGTGGTAGTATATGATGATGTCTGTGTATGGTTTGGCGGTAGTATATGATGATGTCTGTGTATGGTTTGGTGGTAGTATATGATGATGTCTGTGTATGGTGTGGTGGTAGTATATGGAGATGTCTGTGTATGGTTTGGTGGTAGTATATGGTGATGTCTGTGTATGGTTTGGTGGTAGTATATGGTGATGTCTATGTATGGTGTGGTGGTAATATATGGAGATGTATGTGTATGGTTTGGTGGTAGTATATGATGATGTCTGTGTATGGTATGGTGG
Organism: Leptodactylus fallax; assembly: GCA_947044405.1. Lineage (NCBI taxonomy): Eukaryota > Metazoa > Chordata > Amphibia > Anura > Leptodactylidae > Leptodactylus > Leptodactylus fallax. The sequence continues at coordinate 59,176 of CAMRHE010001524.1, read as the reverse complement.
TAGTATATGATGATGTCTGTGTATGGTGTGGTGTTAGTATATGATGATGCCTGTGTATGGTTTGGTGGTAGTATATGATGATGTCTGTGTATGGTGTGGTGGTAGTATATGATGATGTCTGTGTATGGTGTGGTGGTAGTATATGGTGATGTCTATGTATGGTGTGGTGGTAGTATATGGTGATGTCTATGTATGGTGTGGTGGTAGTATATGATGATGTCTGTGTATGGTTTGGTGGTAGTATATGATGATGTCTGTGTATGGTTTGGTGGTAGTATATGATGATGTCTGTGTATGGTGTGGTGGTAGTATATGATGATGTCTGTGTATGGTTTGGCGGTAGTATATGATGATGTCTGTGTATGGTTTGGTGGTAGTATATGATGATGTCTGTGTATGGTGTGGTGGTAGTATATGGAGATGTCTGTGTATGGTTTGGTGGTAGTATATGGAGATGTCTGTGTATGGTATGGTGGTAGTATATGGAGATGTCTGTGTATGGTATGGTGGTAGTATATGGAGATGTCTGTGTATGGTTTGGTGGTAGTATATGGAGATGTCTGTGTATGGTATGGTGGTAGTATATGGTGATGTCTATGTATGGTATGGTGGTAGTATATGGTGATGTCTATGTATGGTGTGGTGGTAGTATGTGGTGATGTCTATGTATGGTTTAGTGGTAGCATATGGTGATGTCTGTGTATGGTTTGGCGGTAGTATATGATGATGTCTGTGTATGGTGGTAGTATATGGTGATGTCCTGTGGTCTTAGGACATTATAGAGTATTTTTGCTCCGTTGGTAATCTTATCTCCTTTTCGCCTCCTTCTATATAAGGGACCTTCAGGAGCTTTAGTTTCTTTTTTGATACAGAAGTTTCCATTGCTGTACAGATCTCATCGGTTTATATTGTGCACAATCTTTATATTATATAAGGTCCACGTGAACTTGCCAGACCTGAGTCATCCCCAGCTTGCTGTGAGCCCCCCGAATCTCCTAGAAATCCATCATCCTTTCTTGTCCTTGTGTTGGCGGCATTTACTTAGAGACATAAATAATTCTGTCTTTAGAAGAACAGAACGGCGGAGCCTGTGGGTAAAGCTGATTATTATCCTGCGAGCGCGTGTCTCCGGGAGGACTCCGGGATATATATTATTATTATTATTACATGCCATTGGCTTAGTGTCGGAAGAAAGCAAAGAGCCTCGAGGGGCTCCAGACATGTGCCGTACACTCAGTGCCGGGAAATCAATCCATCAATTCTGCAAATAATGTTGTCACTCTCTTCACCAACTAAACTAATGTTTCCTGATGGAAAACGGCAAACAAACTGATTAGAAAAGGTATTAAGGCTTCTCTGCCGCCGCGGCCGCCGCCACCGAGCCGCCTTTTGTAGAAATCCTCAGCTTTGTCATAAATTAGCAAAACCCATGGGCTGGCGAGAATGTGTGACACCAATCACTCACTGCAAACCGCCTGATTTATGGCCAAGACGGGGCAGAGGGATCAGGAAATCTCCAAATTCTCCAACCACAGAAGCGCCGAAACAATACAAGACATTTACAATTATAAATTACAGGCAATGTGGACAAAATGCAGAATATTACACAATGTGACGTTCCCATCACCGGCCCTGGGATGTTTAAAGGGTCAGTCCAGTCTTCTATAAATAAAGTTTTACCAATAATTGCAACTTTCTAACCTATTCTATGTTTCTTCTTTTCTTAAGATTTCAGCTTGTTGTGAATGTCAAGATTTACCGTTTATATTAAGAGGCCGACACTATGACCGCGTAGACAATCCTCCGCGAGATAACCCACAGGACCAGTGAGATTTACATAACGTCTAGCTATTATTATGGCAGAATTTGGTTATAAGCCACAAACTAGGGATTTCGTCTTATTGTCTGAGAGCTTCCAATTCTAAAATAACCTTCAGGGGGGAAAGAAGAGAGAAATAAATACTAGGCAGAAAGATGACGCTGACAGGACTTAGCGAGTGCGAAGTCTTCTGAATGACGTCCCAGCAATCTGCTTATATTTTATAGTTACAGGTCTTACCATATAAAACTAGGTTCTATCCAATGGGAATGGTGCTTTTAGGGTGTCGCTTCCAATCAGAATTGCTATAGCATATGATACATGCATACATTAAATGTATAGTGCCAAATATGGAATACTCTGAACAGAAAAAGAGATTTATAGAGATTATTTTACTCCATGCGCAGAGGGGGGAGTCCTGTGCAAAGCACATCTGGCATCTAATTTTTATATGAATTTTTTATGATATAACTCAGCTCCTGGGCACTATATAGGTTTATGGCCTAGGACATAAGTAACAATCAGGAGATGAGGGCACAAACAGTCTTCCTAAATCCTCCCTGTGAAAGTGAATGGAGCACTGCTCATACAAGAGCGCTGGCGCTTCATTCCCTGGAAACATTTAGAAGGACTTTGTGTTCCTCCTCCTCATCTCTAGGAGTGCCAGCGATCTGACCCCGACAATCAGCAGCCTAAGGAAAGCACACGGGTCGGCACAGGTGACATATGGCAACGTCCTTGTTCCTTTACTCAGGCCGCTGAGGATACTGATTGACCTTAGGATTTCTGCCAAAACAAGACCCCGGAGCAGGAAGACCGGACCGCGGTGGGAGACACTGGAGAGAACGGGGGACAGGTGAATGTGTCCTTTTTTTTTTTTTTATTTCACCTTCAGTAAATGCCGCGGTGTGCCCATAGCGGAAGTGCCGTAGAAAAGTCACAGCAAAGTAGATGCGAATCCCATCCCCACTTTGCGTTAAAATACACGATGCGGACATGCGGTGTTTTCCAAAACCGTCGCGGTTTTGGAAATCGCAGCATGTCAATTATACCTACGGAAACGCCAGCAGTTTCCCTATAGGTGTAATGGAAGCAGAAAGTCCGCAGAGGAAAACTGCAAACTTTCTGTCCAAAGTGCTGCAGGAAGAACCGCAACGTATTGCCGCCGCGTTTTTTCCAGCAGCTTTTTCTTGCTGTAGGACACCCCATGGGGCCTTAGTCTAAGGGAGATCTCTCTTCAGGTCATGCATAATTTATTGGTGGGATAGACGGCTCCCTTAATAAAAGTATGGGTGGGGCGGGGGTGATATGGAGAGAGCTCCATTAATAAAGTATAGGTAGGGCAGGTGGATCATCACCCAGGGGGCTCTATTACTGTGATGGTCTTTATGAATTTAATGTCTCTGGACCATGGGATGTAATCATAAACCCCTTCACCACCCTAGACCACCAGGGATGTAATCGTAAACCCCTTCACCACCCTAGACCACCAGGGATGTAATCGTAAACCCCTTCACTACACTAGACCACCAGGAATGTAATTGTAAACCCCGTTACTTCACTAGACCACCAGGAATGTAATTGTAAACCCCGTTACTTTACTAGACCACCAGGGATGTTTGTATTAACCCTTTCACTTCCTTGGTTACTTTGTTGCCATTAAATACTTTGCTATCCTAGAACCTAGGGGATCCAACTATAAACCCCGTCACTTCACGAGACCACCAGGGATGTTACCATTTTTGACTACTCCAGGTGTTAGCTACATATTATCTCATTTTGCGCTGCTCTGATTTCTCTAGATTGATAATGTTTCGGTCTTTCTGCGCCTGATCTACACCTCTTTACCTAAATGCTCGGTGGTCACATGCGCCGCCTGTTCTGCAGATAGAAACGTGTTTCATTTTATCCTGTTTTGTTCCCAGTTGTAGTGTTGACCCCCCGCCCCCCTCCCCCCATCCTGCGCGTTTCCCGCCAGAGTCGTCTTCTGTTCGGTGCTGTTTGCGATTGTTCATTAAAAGTAAAAAGTCATTTGAACATGTAAAACAAGTGGAGCTGGCAGGAGAACTGAAGACATCCGTGTAGCATATGGGGAGACGCAGGAGTGTGCGGCGAGACAGAGAGAGAAGGAGCGCCCGGGGCCCCAGCCATGTCTGCAGCAGCTGCTGGAGAATCTCACGGCACGCATTCAGACCACGAGCAGATTGTGGAGGAAACGTCTCATCCAATAAGCCTGCCAGGGTGCAATGTGACTGTCAGACGCCTGGCCGCCCACACCCCACCATCACAATCACTTTTATTTTCTGAGACACTGTGGGATGAACCCATAACATTTGAAAAATGACCCAACTTTTCCAAACTCCTGAATGCCAAATCTATTGCAATAGTATTGACATAAGATTTAACCCTCAGATGTGACCAGGAACCTGTGCTATAGGGAAATGCTTATACATGACAGGCACACAGGACAGGGGCCCTCAGGGCTTCAAGGGCCCGCTCTTTATCATCTGCTCCCAATATTGTCTTTGTGGCTGCCGCTGCCCCCAGCTCTCCCTGCAGAGCATCTCACCCCCTGCTCATCTGTGATAAAGAGCTGCAGAAAAGAGACCGAGGAAAACAATCTATAAACCCCCGAGATGAAGGACAGGAGAACAGAACACGGGCGCAGATGTTTCTATGGAAATGTGAAATGTGTTGTCACAATGTAGGTGATGAGAGGAAAATATTCTCACAGGAGCAGCGGAAGGTGACAACCAGCAGAACAACACGTCCGCCATTACCATACTGCAGCCATATTACCAGGAGTATCACCAGCAGGGGGAGCTCTACTATCTGCCCCTCTATTACATTATAAAAATCTTATCTATAAACAGGCCTCACTAGTTATATCACTATGGCAGGCCTCACTAGTTATATCACTATAGCAGGTCTCACTAGTTATATCACTATGGCAGGTCTCACTAGTTATATCACTATGGCAGGCCTCACTAGTTATATCACTATAGCAGGTCTCACTAGTTATATCACTATAGCAGGTCTCACTAGTTATATCACTATAGCAGGTCTCACTAGTTATATCACTATGGCAGGTCTCACTAGTTATATCACTATAGCAGGTCTCACTAGTTATATCACTATGGCAGGTCTCACTAGTTATATCACTATAGCAGGCCTCACTAGTTATATCACTATAGCAGGTATCACTAGTTATATCACTATGGCAGGTCTCACTAGTTATATCACTATGGCAGGTCTCACTAGTTATATCACTATAGCAGGTCTCACTAGTTATATCACTATAGCAGGTCTCACTAGTTATATCACTATGGCAGGCCTCACTAGTTATATCACTATAGCAGGTCTCACTAGTTATATCACTATAGCAGGCCTCACTAGTTATATCACTATAGCAGGTCTCACTAGTTATATCACTATAGCAGGTCTCACTAGTTATATCACTATAGCAGGCCTCACTAGTTATATCACTATGGCAGGCCTCACTAGTTATATCACTATAGCAGGTCTCACTAGTTATATCACTATAGCAGGTCTCACTAGTTATATCACTATGGCAGGCCTCACTAGTTATCACTATAGCAGGTCTCACTAGTTATATCACTATAGCAGGCCTCACTAGTTATATCACTATAGCAGGTCTCACTAGTTATATATCACTATAGCAGGCCTCACTAGTTATATCACTATAGCAGGTCTCACTAGTTATATCACTATAGCAGGTCTCACTAGTTATATCACTATAGCAGGCCTCACTAGTTATCACTATAGCAGGTCTCACTAGTTATATCACTATAGCAGGACTCACTAGTTATATCACTATAGCAGGTCTCACTAGTTATATCACTATGGCAGGCCTCACTAGTTATCACTATAGCAGGTCTCACTAGTTATATCAATATAGCAGGTCTCACTAGTTATATATCACTATAGCAGGCCTCACTAGTTATATCACTATAGCAGGTCTCACTAGCTATATATCACTATAGCAGGTCTCACTAGTTATATCACTATAGCAGGCCTCACTAGTTATATCACTATAGCAGGTCTCACTAGTTATATCACTATGGCAGGTCTCACTAGTTATATCACTATGGCAGGTCTCACTAGTTATATCACTATAGCAGGCCTCACTAGTTATATCACTATAGCAGGCCTCACTAGTTATATCACTATGGCAGGCCTCACTAGCTATATATCACTATAGCAGGTCTCACTAGTTATATCACTATAGCAGGTCTCACTAGTTATATCACTATGGCAGGTCTCACTAGTTATATCACTATAGCAGGTCTCACTAGTTATATCACTATAGCAGGCCTCACTAGTTATATCACTATAGCAGGCCTCACTAGTTATATCACTATGGGAGGCCTCACTAGCTCCTATATATCACTATAGCAGGTCTCGCTAGTTATATCACTAGTGGTCTCTATATCACTATAGCAGGTCTCACTAGTTATATCACTATAGCAGGTCTCACTAGTTATATCACTATAGCAGGCCTCACTAGTTATATCACTATAGCAGGTCTCACTAGTTATATCACTATAGCAGGTTATATCACTTAGCAGGTCTCACTAGTTATATCACTATAGCAGGTCTCACTAGTTATATACACTATAGCAGGCCTCACTAGTTATATCACTATAGCAGGTCTCACTAGTTATATCACTATAGCAGGTCTCACTAGTTATATCACTATAGCAGGCCTCACTAGTTATATCACTATAGCAGGTCTCACTAGTTATATCACTATAGCAGGTCTCACTAGTTATATCACTATAGCAGGTCTCACTAGTTATATCACTATAGCAGGCCCCACTAGTTATATCACTATAGCAGGTCTCACTAGTTATATCACTATAGCAGGTCTCACTAGTTATATCACTATAGCAGGTCTCACTAGTTATATCACTATAGCAGGTCTCACTAGTTATATCACTATAGCAGGCCCGTATATCACTATAGCAGGCCTCACTAGTTATATCACTATAGCAGGTCTCACTAGTTATATCACTATAGCAGGCCTCACTAGTTATATCACTATAGCAGGCTCACTGTTTTCTTGGGCACTAGTTATATCACTATAGCAGGTCTCACTAGTTATATCACTATAGCAGGTCTCACTAGTTATATCACTATAGCAGGTCTCACTAGTTATATCACTATAGCAGGTCTCACTAGTTATATCACTATAGCAGGTCTCACTAGTTATATCACTATAGCAGGTCTCACTAGTTATATCACTATAGCAGGCCTCACTAGTTATATCACTATAGCAGGTCTCACTAGTTATATCACTATAGCAGGTCTCACTAGTTATATCACTATAGCAGGCCTCACTAGTTATATCACTATAGCAGGTCTCACTAGTTATATCACTATAGCAGGTCTCACTAGTTATATCACTATAGCAGGCCTCACTAGTTATATCACTATAGCAGGCCTCACTAGTTATATCACTATAGCAGGCCTCACTAGTTATATCACTATAGCAGGCCTCACTAGTTATATCACTATAGCAGGCCTCACTAGTTATATCACTATAGCAGGCCTCACTAGTTATATCACTATAGCAGGCCTCACTAGTTATATCACTATAGCAGGTCTCACTAGTTATATCACTATAGCAGGCCTCACTAGTTATATCACTATAGCAGGCCTCACTAGTTATATCACTATAGCAGGCCTCACTAGTTATATCACTATAGCAGGCCTCACTAGTTATATCACTATAGCAGGCCTCACTAGTTATATCACTATAGCAGGTCTCACTAGTTATATCACTATAGCAGGCCTCACTAGTTATATCACTATAGCAGGTCTCACTAGTTATATCACTATAGCAGGTCTCACTAGTTATATCACTATAGCAGGTCTCACTAGTTATATCACTATAGCAGGCCTCACTAGTTATATCACTATAGCAGGTCTCACTAGTTATATCACTATAGCAGGTCTCACTAGTTATATCACTATAGCAGGCCTCACTAGTTATATCACTATAGCAGGTCTCACTAGTTATATCACTATAGCAGGCCTCACTAGTTATATCACTATAGCAGGGCAGGCCTCACTAGTTATATCACTATAGCAGGCCTCACTAGTTATATCACTATAGCAGGCCTCACTAGTTATATCACTATAGCAGGGCAGGCTCACTAGTTATATCACTATAGCAGGCCTCACTAGTTATATCACTATAGCAGGCCTCACTAGTTATATCACTATAGCAGGCCTCACTAGTTATATCACTATAGCAGGCCTCACTAGTTATATCACTATAGCAGGCCTCACTAGTTATATCACTATAGCAGGCCTCACTAGTTATATCACTATAGCAGGCCTCACTAGTTATATCACTATAGCAGGCCTCACTAGTTATATCACTATAGCAGGTCTCACTAGTTATATCACTATAGCAGGTCTCACTAGTTATATCACTATAGCAGGTCTCACTAGTTATATCACTATAGCAGGCCTCACTAGTTATATCACTATAGCAGGTCTCACTAGTTATATCACTATAGCAGGCCTCACTAGTTATATCACTATAGCAGGCCTCACTAGTTATATCACTATAGCAGGTCTCACTAGTTATTATATCACTATAGCAGGCCTCACTAGTTATATCACTATAGCAGGTCTCACTAGTTATATCACTATAGCAGGCCTCACTAGTTATATCACTATAGCGGTCTCACTAGTTATATCACTATAGCAGGTCTCACTAGTTATATCACTATAGCAGGCCTCACTAGTTATATCACTAGTAGCAGGCCTCACTAGTTATAGTCACTAGGCGGGCCCACGTTATATCACTATAGCAGGTCTCACTAGTTATATCACTATAGCAGGCCTCACTAGTTATATCACTATAGCAGGCCTCACTAGTTATATCACTATAGCAGGCCTCACTAGTTATATCACTATAGCAGGTCTCACTAGTTATATCACTATAGCAGGTCCTCACTAGTTATATCACTATAGCAGGTCTCACTAGTTATATCACTATAGCAGGCCTCACTAGTTATATCACTATAGCAGGCCTCACTAGTTATATCACTATAGCAGGCCTCACTAGTTATATCACTATAGCAGGCCTCACTAGTTATATCACTATAGCAGGCCTCACTAGTTATATCACTATAGCAGGCCTCACTAGTTATATCACTATAGCAGGCCTCACTAGTTATATCACTATAGCAGGTCTCACTAGTTATATCACTATAGCAGGCCTCACTAGTTATATCACTATAGCAGGCCTCACTAGTTATATCACTATAGCAGGCTCACTAGTTATATCACTATAGCAGGCTCACTAGTTATATCACTATAGCGGTCTCACTACTTATATCACTATAGCAGGTCTCACTAGTTATATCACTATAGCAGGCCTCACTAGTTATATCACTATAGCAGGCCTCACTAGTTATATCACTATAGCAGGTCTCACTAGTTATATCACTATAGCAGGTCTCACTAGTTATATCACTATAGCAGGCTCACTAGTTATATCACTATAGCAGGCTCACTAGTTATATCACTATAGCAGGTCTCACTAGTTATATCACTATAGCAGGCTCACTAGTTATATCACTATAGCAGGCCCACTAGTTATATCACTATAGCAGGCCTCACTAGTTATATCACTATAGCAGGCCTCACTAGTTATATCACTATAGCAGGCTCACTAGTTATATCACTATAGCAGGTCTCACTAGTTATATCACTATAGCAGGTCTCACTAGTTATATCACTATAGCAGGCCTCACTAGTTATATCACTATAGCAGGCCTCACTAGTTATATCACTATAGCAGGCTCACTAGTTATATCACTATAGCAGGCCTCACTAGTTATATCACTATAGCAGGTCTCACTAGTTATATCACTATAGCAGGCTCACTAGTTATATCACTATAGCGACTCACTGTTATATCACTTAGCAGGTCTCACTAGTTATATCACTATAGCGGTCTCACTAGTTATATCACTATAGCAGGCTCACTGTTATATCACTATAGCAGGCCTCACTAGTTATATCACTAGCAGGCCTCACTAGTTATTCACTTAGCAGGTCTCACTGTTATATCACTTAGCGGTCTCACTAGTTATATCACTATAGCGGTCTCACTAGTTATATCACTAGCGGCCTCACTAGTTTTCACTAGCGGCCTCACTAGTTATATCACTATAGCAGGTCTCACTAGTTATATCACTATAGCAGGCCTCACTAGTTATATCACTATAGCAGGTCTCACTAGTTATATCACTATAGCAGGTCTCACTACTTATATCACTATAGCAGGTCACATATGCCTTGATCACATCTCCTGAGCGGCCACCATGATCTGCAGTTGTAGTGCGACGCCTGTCACAGAAGGGGTTAAAGAGATGACATTGTTAGATATTTGCCACAATGTTGCAGTTAGGTGAATATTTATGACTATCGCTCGCGTACAAGTGCAAATCCGGCAAATCTGCGAGCGATGAGAATATTTCTGATCAATACTTCATATATCATGATCAATCTCACCTCGTAACGCTCATTGGCTTGGAAAACGTAGATGAAAATATCAAAATCTGAAATAAAATATTGAGAAATGCATAAAACATGGCGACCAAGGCGTAAGTATGTGCCCCCCCCCCCCCGGACGCAGGGGCTGCGCAGTAATGTGGTTGTCAGGATGATAATCACATCCTAATACTCAGTGACTGCGGGATCGGATGATGCTCCAGGAGGACGCGGCGGACAGTACGCCGCCAGGTGCGCAGATTTCATCATCCAGGTCGCCTTGGCTCGGGATAACCAGTTTAGCTGGAAATCTCAGCGTTCTCATGTGCTGGTTACAGTGCGGAGCGGAGCGCGGGCGGAGGGGCCTAATCTAATACAACATATTGAGCTGCTTCTCAAGAGTTAATCCAGCTCAGGTTTTATTGCTCTTCTATCTGATTCCCGGGGAGAGGGTCAGGGGGGTCCGCAGGTGCAGGTATGATGGAGATGGCATCTCAGGTGTACCGGGGGGAAGGGGACAGAGAGCAGAGACAGTCAATAAGTGACCCCGAATCTCCCCCTATAGTGATGGTGTTAGAAGGGCGAGATACTGGAGGAAGTCAGCCGTGGATAGAAGGGGCGACCACTGATCCGAAAAGAGAAAACTAATAGCAAGAGGGAAAGAATAGAGGAACCACTTCTGAAATATGGAGGTAAAATGTGCAGGAGATAGATAGATAGATAGATAGATAGATAGATAGATAGATAGATATGCGATAGATAGATATGAGATAGATAGATAGATAGATAGATAGATAGATAGATAGGAGATAGATAGATAGATAGATAGATAGATATGAGATAGGTAGATAGATAGATAGATATGAGATAGATAGATAGATATGATATAGATAGATAGATAGATATGAGATAGATAGATATGAGATAGATAGATAGATAGATATGAGATAGATAGATAGATAGATAGATAGATATGAGAGATAGATAGATAGATAGATATGAGATAGATAGATAGATAGATAGATAGATAGATAGATGGATATTAGATAGATGGATAGATAGATATGAGATAGATAGATAGATAGATATGAGATAGATAGATAGATTGATATGAGATAGATAGATAGATAGATATGGGATAGATAGATAGATATGAGATAGATAGATAGATAGATAGATAGATAGATAGATAGATGGATATTAGATAGATGGATAGATAGATATGAGATAGATAGATAGATAGATATGAGATAGATAGATAGATAGATGGATATTAGATAGATGGATAGATAGATATGAGATAGATGGATAGATAGATAGAT